>CM055098.1:12761314-12921314 GCA_029204225.1 Diphasiastrum complanatum | reverse complement strand
GTATTACAGTTAGATTTATCTGCCTCTCTACGATTTCTCAGCCTATCCGCGAATTTTATCACGACCAGAAAGACCAGGTTTTGTCCTACACTATCCATTCTGCAAGCAAACTGCCCTTTTGCCAAGTACAGTACTGTCCTGCTCATCTGTATTCTGCATCATGTCTCGTGACTATGCTGAATCTTGTAATCCGACTCCTCCACGACTAGAACGAAGAATTCCACGTATCGATGCACCAAAGTACGATGGTGAATCTGACCTTGTCCGATTTCTCCAAGACTTTGATAATGCATGCCGGTTTTATGGAGTTACCTCTGAAACTGAAAAGCTTCGCCTATTTTCCATGGTACTCTATGGCACCGCCAAGGAGTGGTATTTGAATCTCGAAGCTCCTGATCTTGTTTCTTGGACCACCCTCAAGGACGCTCTCATCAAGCGTTTCAAACCATCCAAATTGACTCAGAGCCCGTTCATTCAAATTACTCATATCAAGATGCATCGCGAAGAGTCTGTCCGAAACTACATTGAGCGTTTTAAACGTCTCAAAGTAGCATGTGTGATGAAAATATCACCAAAAGAATGGCCATAAAACTATTCTTAGTTGGATTGCCTAAAAACATCTGTCGTGAACTCAAACCAGTTGACCTTTATGATCAACTTAAAGATGTGATGACCGATGCTATCCGTGAAGAAGACGAAGGCTCCGACAATGACTTTGACCATCGTGAAAAGAAATCTAAGAATCCAGACCGTCCTAATCACCCGAAGTCTGATAATATTGTTCAGTCTTCTGAACTTCTACATCAAATGGAAACCTGACAAAAAGCTCAACAATCTCATATGGATAAACTCACTGCCGATTTCCAAACTGCCCATGAAACAGATTGCTGAGAAATCCTTTCCAGCAAGTAAAAATGTCTGGTGTCCGATATGCTCACAGCATCACATTGCTAATGAATGCCCTCAACTACAAAATCATTTTCCAACAGCCACCAGACCCACCATCTATCGAGCTTACCGCCCGTACCCACCACAACAACCTGTGCCACGACCAGGGGTTTACCCATCCCCACGTCAACAGTTTGTTGTTAACCAACCTGCCCCACAAAATGTTGTCCATTATCTTGATCCGAATACCATCAATCCGGCCACCTACTATGTTGAAGACACTACTCAACCGCAGTACACTACTGAAACAATTGCTTATTATACCTATGATTCTAATGCTCAACCAGTGGATCCCAATGCCCAAGCTTACAATCCAAACCAAGCTGTCTTTTCCGCACATCAACTGCCCGCAATACGAGGATGCTTTATATGTGCAAGTAAACATCTTAGTATTCGCTACCCAGATAAACTCCGCTTTTCTCCAGCTTGTGAAAACTGTGGTATTGAACATCACGTGAAGGACTGCCCATTCCGATCTAAGCCAGTCGCCCCTGTCTGTTCAGTCCAAGTAGAAACCTTACCAATCGAAACACATCCTGCTTGGGTTTTGACTAGGGCACAAACCTAACGCCAAGCCCCTACAATTGCACCTAGCAAAACTCAACCGTAGGCTGTTCCTCCAAGTGACGATTCAACCCCGATAGTTTACCCTCACCCATCTGAAGAAATTCAACTGCATCATCAGTATCGTCAGCAAATCCGTAATGCCGACCAACAATCTTCCTCTTCCCATAAAGTACCTTACAAGCCCTTTGAAGCAAAACCCTTGAAGGTACCGAAGTTTGGGAAGATTTACTACAAGCCAATGTCACTCTTCCCTTCCATGTACTCTGGAAGCATGCTGGCCAGTGGAAACAACAGATCCAATCCAATACCACCACCACTATTGACGAGTTGCCTGAAATGCCCTCACATCTAACCAATCCACTTAGCGAACAAGGCAACATCAAAATCCCAGCTACTCATCATCAATCCCATGAAGTTTTAGCAGTACTCGATGGAGGTTTTGGGGTTAATATCATTTCTACATCCCTCATGATGGAATGGAATTTGAGAGACAAGCTAGCCAAACCTACTTGTCAGCTTTGGATGGTTGATCAAAGTGTGGTCCGACCTACCAGTTTCCTTCCGCACGTGCTGATCAAACTAGGAGGTCTCAAGTTTTCTATTGATCTCGTAGTACTTGATATTCCCAATAATGCCTATTCTTATGAATTACTACTTGGTCGTCCGTGGCTCACCAATGCACGAGTCGTTCATGACTGGAGCAAAGGCCGAGTCACTTTTGGAAATCGTGACAGTTTTGTCACCATTGACTCAACGGGTAAACTCAAATCTGCATGCATCCATGACGAGGGATCCTTTACCACCAACTCAGTATTTGAGCCATACCAGTCCAGCCACGAAAAAGGTCATTATGTTAAATCTATTGATATCATAAACTACAGTCACAGTCTAGATACCATTGATTGTGTGAATGCCGATTACTGTGCTCAGCATCAAGATAATTGCACCTCTCCACTCCCGATCGATCACGACCAATTACCTGATCTGTATACACCTATCATCAACATCAATTTTATTGATATTCTTCCACACCATGATGAATTGTTAAATGTTGCATGGCTACCTACTAATGAATCAGACGATTTATTTATTGATGACGAGAACGTCTTACGAATTCAGAATTGCCCAGAAGATATGGACATTTCTAATATTTAGATCCTCAACTATATGGAAGCACTCCCACCTAGGTCCTATCCAAAACATGCTTCCAAGGTGGAACCAGTTGCCAAGGTTGCAATTAAAAAACCTGAGACAAAATTCTACCATCCCAAATGCCCACACTATCCATGGGATCTCTGTGAGGAGGAGACTATCTTTCAAATTGATGACGAGATCCTCCATGACATACCAACTGTTCCTCATCCACACACCTCTCCACCACCAAAACCTCAACCACGTGGTCATACTATGAAAGAGAAAATGAAAAAACCACTTCAAATTCAACTTCCGGGTGACCTCACCATTGTTCGGGAAGTTCTTGAGATTGCCTCTAGTCCTACACCAGTCCCTGAAAAATTCCAAGCACCATCCCGACAAGAGAAAGACAAAGCCCCCCTCGAATCTCCAGCCCATGATGTTCTTGCATACTTTAAGGACTATACGATCGAGGATGTCACAATCCAATTACCCCAATCTCAATGTGAGCCAACTGGTAATTCACCCTACGAAGGCTCTGCACAAACCATAACTCTTTCCCTGAGTGAGCCAAATGAAACCAACGAATATTTTGTCCACGTCAGAGCTCATCTCAATCGCGAACAACGTAGACGGCTTGAAATGTCTTTGCCTGGACCTATAAAGACATGAAAGGCGTCTCACCCCAAGTAGTTGTGCATTGTATCCCGCTTAAACCGGGTGCGAGACCCACTGCGAGTCGTCCATACAGATGCAATCCCATCTATAAGGCCAAGATCAAAGAAGAATTACAACGCCTCTTAGATGCGGGATTTATCTATGAAATTGAGCATAGGAGAGGAGATGGAGTGAATTGCTAAACATAGCACTTGGGACTTAGTGGAACCACCAGTTGGCAAGAAACCCATTGGTTGTAAATGGGTATACAGGACTAAGTACCATGCATATGGAAGTGTAGCAAAGCACAAAGCAAGATTGGTGATCAAAGGGTATGCACAAAGTAAAGGGATCGACTATGAAGAGACCTTTGCGCCAGTATGAAAGTGGAATACTCTACGTCTACTTGTTGCTTTAGCTTCACATTTTGGTTGGCCTTTGCATCAAATGGATGCGAAATCTGCTTTTCTAAATGGCGAGTTAGAAGAAGAGGTGTTTATGGATCAACCTAAAGGCTTCGTAGCAAAAGGATATGAGAATAAAGTATGTCGCTTGAAGAAAGCGCTTTATGGTCTTAAACAGGCACCACGTGTGTGGTATAGTAGGATTGATGCCTACTTTCGTTCAAAGGGGATAGTGGGAACTCATTCTGATCCGAATTTGTATGTCTTATGTTTTGATGGTATGGTTGCTTTGATTGCTCTTTATGTTGATGACTTGATTATTACGGAAAATAATCAAGAGATGATAGACATGATCAAGAAAGACCTCATGGAACAATTTGAGATGACAGATCTCAGCCTAGTGCATTATTGCCTTGGAGTAGAGGTATGGCAAAAAGGACACGAAGTGGAATTAACACAAGTGAAGTATGTTAAAGAGTTGTTGCACAGGTTCAGGTTGCAGGATTGCAAACCAGTGAACACTCCTATTGAACCAGGTAAAAAGCTTTCTAAGCTTGAATAGTCACAACCATTTGATGCTACGATGTATAGGCAGTTAGTAGGGAGCTTGATTTACCTTACCACGACTAGATCAAATATATGCTATGTTGTTGGTATCGTAAGTCAGTTTATGGCAGCACCTATGAAAATGCATTGGAAGGCAGCTAAGCGCATTTTGCGTTATGTCAAAGGCACTTCAAATTATGGCTTAATTTACAGGAAGCATGAAGGTTTACCTGAGTTATGTGGCTATGTGAATGCGGATTGGGGAGGTGACTATGATGATCGTAGGTCCACCACAGGGTATGTATTCCAGCTTTGTGGCAGTTGCTTTTCCTAGTCTAGTAAGAAGCAAAGTACAATTGCTATATCCAGCATAGAAACAGAATATAAGGCAATGTGTAGTGCAGCACACAAAGCTATCTGGTTGAGACAAATCTTGGAAGAAGTTGGCATAAAACAGAAAAATCTCACAACTATACATAGCGACAGTCAGAGTGGCATTCAGCTAGCAAAGAATTTAGTGTTCTATGCGAGAACCAAACACATTGAGATTCAGTATCACTTTATACGTGAGAGGCTATTGAGTCATGAAATTCATGTTGTTAATTGTAGTACAAAGAACAACTAGCTGATATTTTCACTAAGCCACATGTTGGAGAAAAGTTTGATAATTTTAGATCAAAGCTTTCTGTACTTAAAGTTTTTTGTTGAATTTAAAGCTATGTATATGATTGTATAAAAAGTAGACTCTACTTTAAGGGAGAGAGTTAGAATTAAAGTAGAATCATTGTGTTACTATATTGTGGGTCCTATCAGTCGATAAGGATCAGTTGGCCTCGCCACAAGGCGAGTCGATGGGACATGCGTCCCGCCAATGGAAACCTGGGCCATGCATGGGTTGCCTGAGTGAAGAACTACATGTACAATGTAATTTCATTTTGAGAAATACAGTTGCTATGTGAGCTTAGTGTGGAGAGACTTTTCTGTCTGTGTTGTGAAGAATTGAAAAAGATTATCTATGTTAGATATAGGGGTCTTATGTTTTTTATATCAAGCATCTAGGTGTAGGATGTTGATAGGAACAAATTTGGCATAGATGGCAAATTATGCATTTCCACTTGTAATGCCACTATTGAGCCAAAATAGAGTAAGAGGCTAAACTCGTGCCAATTAGAGTGTAGACAAGTGTAATTCTTTTGTTTGATGAATTCTAAGAGGTCCAATAGGATTAAGAGGTGACAAAGTGTGGTCCAATCATAGTTAAGCATAGTGGTAGCTCGTGGATCTACTAGTATCATTGTACTCCTCATTTTGGATCTAATTGATTTGGTGATTGTGTGGATTTTGAGTGTTATTGGATTTCTAGCTTTGTGGATTAGGCACGTCCTAACACTCTTCCATTGAAGTCATCATATCAGATCAGGATTTTTGTACTTCATGGTACCTGCATGATCTTCCTAATCTTTTGGAGTGTGAAGGTCAAAAAGTGTCGCGAAGATTTTCGTGTCGCTTCGAGCCATTTGACTTTCGCGTCGTCTGGCTTTCTCCTGCTGTGTCACGAAAAATTTTCTTTCGCGATCGTGTCTTTTCATCAGGATGTTCGTGAACATTTTCGCTTCGTGTCTTTTCATCAGGTTTGCAAACATTTTTGTTTCATGTCTTTTCGTCAAACTGAGGGCTGAAAGCTAGCAAAGCTTTGGTAATGGAAACGTTTTGTTTCTTCAGCTCCCTCTCAAAGCGTGGTAGCTTGATGACTCCAAGACTACTCCTCTGTTTCTCGTACAGACCTTTGTTTAAGACCTTTGTGAAAATGTTACCCACCATCTCCTTTGTTCCAATGAAGGTAGTCTGCAACATTTTCTTCCCGATTAGATCCCTTATTAAGTGATACTTGATTGTGATGTGCTTCATCCTTGAGTGAAACACAGGATCCTTTGTCAAATGTATTGTAGATGTATTGTCCATCTGCAAAATCAGAGGCTCGTTTCTTGTTTCGCCCAACTCATCAACTGTTTGAGCCAAATGATTTCATTAGCCATCTTTGTTACTGCAACGTACTCTGCCTTGCAAGATGACTGACCCACAATGGTCTGCTTCTTGCTGACCCAGAGAATTGCTGCTCTTGATGTGATGGTGCATCCTCCTGAGACACTTTTGCAGTCGTCCTTGAGAGATGCCCAGCTACATCACTGTAAGAAAGCATCTGGAACCCTGCTCACGAGAATAACACAAACCAAAATCCTTCGTTAATTGGAAGTATTGCAAAATTCATTTCGAAATCTTCCAATGAGTTGAGCCTGAATTTGTACAGAATTGGCTCATCTTGAATACGACATAAGCGATGTCAGGACGTGTGTTATCTGCAAGGTACATCAACGATTCGATTAGCTTCTTGTATGGTGTAAGTTGCATCAATTCTCTTTTTTCTTCAGTCTTTGAACAGTCTTCATTCGTCAGGACTACTTGTACAAGCATGGGAGTATGTGCTCCCTTGCAACTCAGCATCCCGAAATCTTCTAGGATTTTCTGGGTATATCTAGACTGATGAAGGTACAATTTACCTCCCTCAAAGTCCCTGTTAATCTGTAAGCCAAGATAACATCTGGCTTATCCCAGGTCTGCAATCTCAAAATGTTTCAAGATGTCATACACCTCAGCAATAAGCTCTTCACTTTTGCAGAATATCAGAGTGTCGTCCAGATACACAGCTACAATGATGATCTCCCCATCTGTAATTCTTACATAAACATTGGAACCATCCATTGGTGTCTTGAATCCTAAGAATTCCAAGGCTTGATCTTTCTTCTTATGCCATTGTCGCACTGACTACTTCAGACCGTAGATACTCCTATGCATTTTGCATGCATAAGTAGGAAGTGAGTTCGAAATGTAGCCTGGAGGTTGATCCATGTAGACTTCCTTGTCTAGCTCACCATGCAAGAATGCTGTCTTTTCGTCCACCATGTGAATCTTGAGATCATAAGCAACTGCATATGCAAACAATAAGCATAGGGACGAATGTTTCACGATAGGAGAAGAGGTCTCAGCATAGTCAATACCATATCTTTGAGAAAACCCCTTCGCTACAAGTCTTGATGTATACTTAGAGCCTTTGAATAGGCCATCACGCACCTGGTAGCTTCCATTAGAATCTTGTTCTTTCTTTCTGCAACACCGTTGTGCTGCAGCGTGTAAGATGCAGTTCTTCTGTGAATGATTCCACGATTGTTGCAGAAGTCAGTGAATCGATTTGAGATGTATTTTGTTGTTCTGATCTGCTTCACCTTATTTCTCGTGTATCTTTCTGTCCAATTCACATACTCTGTGAACTTGTCAAATGCTTCTGATTTATTGTGAATAAAATAGACTCTGGCAAATTTATTATAATCATCAATAAATGTTATATAATATTTTGAGCCTCCTACTGAGATCACATTGAAAGGTCCACAAATGTCAGAATGTACAAGCTCCAGAATCTTTGTAGTTTTGTAGGAGTCTTTGACAAAAGGAATACATGACATCTTACCCTTCAAACATGCATCACAAGTCATCAAACTGGTTGCATTCGAGATGCTCACCCCTGTGATTGCTCTATGATGGCTTGCTTGATATAGTGCCATTGAATTCATATGGCATAGTCTCCTGTTCCATAGAGTATCTGGCAAATCATCATGAGTATGATGCACTTGATCTGCAGGTACGCATATCTTCAAGTGATACAGGTTGCCTCTTTTTCTACCTTGAGTGATTATTGTACTGGTACTTGCATCAACAATGTTGCATGCTTCATCCGAGAACGTTACACGCATCTCTGCATCAGCTATTCTTGCCACTAATAGCAAGTCCCGCTTGTGCGTAGGCACAAACAGAACATCTTCGAGTCGTCTGTCTCTGCCGTTTGTGTTGAGCCATAGTGAACCAATACCATTCACTTGATGCTTTGATCCATCTCCAAGAATGATAAATCTTGATGAATCTGCACTTCGGAAATCAGACATGATCATGATGTAACAAAGTGCAAGGTAGCTCCTGAATCAAGAATTACCTCCTGCGTGTTAGGCATTGATATTGCACATATGTCTGCACAGACGTAGGTGGTCGAATTTTCGTGATTCGGTCTTTCTTCGCCCATCTTTGAGCTCTCCGGCTCCTCGACATAGAATGAACTATTGTTGTTCTCCTGTCTGCTTTGAGCTGATTTGTTTCTTGGGCAGTCCATGGCTGCATGACCCTTCTTGTGACAATGGACACACTCAATTTTCGGATTAAGCCGACACGAATTGACAGTATGTCCTTCGCGTTTGCATCTCACGCATGTCTTCTTGTCTCCACTCTGTTGTTTCGACCTTCCTTTGTTCTTCCATTTGCCTTTGCTGGCTCCTTCTACTTGCTGATCTCAATCTTGCCTTCAATCTGACTCCTTCTTAGGCTTGAATTGCTTCTTTGCTTTCTCCTTGTTGTTGTAGAGGGCTTGGTTAGAAGCATCCTTGTGATCAAGGTGTTCTCGAGCTTCGACTTCTTCTCGAATCTCGACAACAGCCTTTTCGAGTGTCATCGTAGGATCTTTTGCTAGTAGCGCTCTGGTTGTCTAGAATGATCTTGGTAAAGCTCTCAACAGATAAGTGAACTGCTTCTCTGCTGACACTGCATTTTCTGCTCCAAAATTGTGTAGTGAAAGACAAAGATCCTTCATCTTCGTAATGAAGGAAGTGAGGTCTTTACCATCCCATTGCAGGTTTGTCAGCTGATCTTCGAGCAGCATGATCGTCAGGATGTTGGCAAACATTTTTGCTTTGTGTCTTTTCGTCAGGTTCGCGGACATTTTCACGTCGTGTCTTTTTGTCAAACTGAGGGCTGAAAGCTAGCAAAGCTCTGGTAATAGAAATGTTTTGTTTCTTCACAAGCCAACATCATCAAAAAAGAAGATTTTATTGCAAGTGAAGGAAAAGGATCCTTCATGGTATCAAGTTTTTTCTCAACACCCTTCAAACATGATGGAGCTTGGTATATTGATAGTGGTGCTTCATCACACATGTGTTGCTCCAATGATTCTTTTGATTCTATTGTACCATATCAAGGACTTAAGAAATCAATATACATAGTTACTGATCATGAATGTACTATTGAAGGAATTGGAGAGTATTCCCTTGAAGCTTGCATCTTCTAAGATTTTATCTCTTTCCAATGTTCTTTTTGTTCCTAAACTTACATGGATCTAATTATGGTGGCATTTTCAAGTTACATCTACATGAAAGTGCAAGTTCTTGTGATGTTGCTTTGATGACTAGTATTTCCAAGGAGGAATTATGGAATAAGAGATTGGATCATACCAATTTCAAACTAATGTTTTCTATTTTTCCAAAACATCAAGATATTGTGTTATCAAAAGTTTGCTCATGGAACTAGTAAGAGCAAGAATGATTTTGATACTCATATTTTGAAAAATCAAGTTTTTTCATGTTATGAGGCATTTTGTAAACTTTTCTTGAGACTAAGTGAAACATCCAAAGAGGACACTTACATCCTTGAAAAAGTATTTAGCCTCAAAAAGGTCAAGTTAGCATTTGATATCAAGATTAGATCCATTATGGATAAGGTTCATAGTATGTGGACTAGTCAAGCTAGTATGCTTAATCTTGATGATCAACGTTTGTTTCCATCTAATAAATATGATCTTTATGATCATTTTGAGGCATGGAAGCCTCGGATTTGTACACTTATGATGCAGCTATCTTCATGCAAATGGACTTTTCAAATCAAAGATTATTGTCAAGCATGGAGGAAGCATAGTGAGATAGTGGCAAATTGGTGGAATACTCTTCTTAGTTTGATGCAACTAATGAAAGTACATGAATAGAAATTGCACAAAATTTGGATTCCGGTACTTCTCTTACTATATTCACAAAAATCCATTGTTTTGAAAAAAGAAGTTACCTCCATTCAACCATCATGACTTGGTTAAATAGTTCAACCAAATTTCACCTTCAACGAGTATCTTGCTAATGGCCTTTGCTTGCAAATTTCTAATGACCGAAATCATTTAGAATGTTACCACAAAATCATCTTTATTTACCGATCTGAAATATATATATATATATATATGAGGACTTAAAAATCCACAAAAACCATTTAACTTTATTTGTTGGGAGTACCCCTACGCCAAAGTTAAAATGCCACAATACCACGAAAAAATTAAAATTTCCTTGAACCGGGTACTTGTTTGGAAAAGAAATCCCAGAAAGAACCACTAACTTGCCATCAATTCTAAATCTATGAGCCAATTCATAGATAACCAGTTAGGATAGCAAATTTTTCTTCACACACCTTCTAGGTTGTGGTCTAGAGAATCGAATCTTTATTCTCAATCCATGGTTCAGGAAAAATTCTCTTAGAGATCTCCTTTTCGAACCTTGAAAGCTTAACCACAAATCCAAAGGTATTGAGGTCCAAAATCTCAAGCTACGTATCATCAGCCACCAATAAGTTAACACTAAAATATGCAACTACCAAGAAAAGTTCTTTTGCCAAAGAGACCCAAGCTAATACCTTGCATGCAACAAAGGCACACATCATGCAAAAGACATGAACCCTCTTCAAGGTCATACAACCCTAAAGAGGTCGCTACCTAAATGTAAAGCACTTTCAAAAAAATTTGTTTGTAGTTTGTAATAACTTTAATTGTAGGAATATGACAACTGTATTAACTTGAAACATTACAAGAATCTTACAACTATGTAACGTCCTTCTTAAAAAATAATTTTACCAGAGGTAAAATGACAAAAATTTTACTAACAGTAAAAAAATTATTATATCATGTAAAAAAATTTCACATACTGTAAACAAAAAATATTACCATATGTAAAAAAAAATTCACTTACTAGAAAAAACTATTGTAAAAACTCTGAATTGCAAGAACAAAAACACAAGCATATAAAACAAAACATAACCTATGCATATAAAATTCTTCCCATATTGCAGGTATCTGGAATAGCAACAGAAAGAACACTGATTCATCATAATTCTTCATCTATCTCAGATATGCTCATTGAGGCAAGCATACCTGAAAAATCTAAACCTATTGAACTATTGCACTCCAAAATTTATCATTCATCAATAAATGATAAGCGCTCACTTGTTGATACTACAAACTATCAATGAAAAATTAGATCTCATTGCTAAGATTTGAACTACCCATAAGCAAAACTGAGCCCTCTTGAGCCTGCACTAGCTAAATATGATTAATGTAAGATAGATAACAAGAATAGAAAACAAGTACATGATTCACCTTCCATTCAAAAAAGGTAACATTGAATTACATTCTCTCATTCCGTCTCAAACATATACCATGCCTATTAGGAAGATGTTGCCTAATTTTTTTCACTTAGATTCTATCAAGATTTCTAGACACATCTAGCATGAAAAACAAGGTAAAAAATACTCACAGGTGAGTGTAGGCGGGATTGGTATAGGATCAATCCAATAAGGAAAAGGGGCATAGCCAAAACGAAAAGTTCATTATGTTCTGGAAACCATGCAGTTTGTCACTCACTCTACAATTTTTAGTGCATCAATGCGTCAAAAGAAGTCTCCTTACATTTTATATTTGCAAGGAGAGAGTTATGGATAAGTCTAAATACTCTAAGTCTGTTTCTTATTAGGGAGCTTGTTAAAGTCTTATTCTAAGCTTGTTTTATCCATTCTTGACAACATTGAAAAGGCAAGAAAGCTGAACGCACAACATGGTTACAAAAAAAACATAATAGAAGAGAAAAACATGAAATGACAAAGAACATCACAACCTCTCTCTCTCTCTCTCTCTCTCTCTCTCTCTCTCTCTCTCTCTCTCTCTCTCTCTCTCTCTCTCTCTCTCTCTCTCTCTCTCTCTCTCTCTCTCTCTCTCTCTCTCTCTCAAGTATACTCTTAAGCTATGGGCCTCGGCATTTTGCAAGTTTCTTTCTTGCCACTATTCAACAAAAAGATACCACACATGGTGTGCTACCTTTTTTTTATGCCACTACTTCAATGTTTATTGTTAAGAATATGGTTTGGTACATAGGTAAAAATCTCACAAAGTAAAAAAAAATTCAAATTCAAATTTTTTTTGGTAGCCTCCAAAGATAGCTCGCCGACATGCTAGTTGAATCAGCTCTAAAAAAGAATTTATTTTTCAAAAAGTTCTTCAAAAAAACATCATTTTTTTGAAATAAAAATTTACAGGCTAGCACGTCGGCGTGCTAACTTTTACAACTTCAAGAACGGTTTAAAATAAATAAATAAAAGTAAACCTATATTTATAGAGTAACAAAGTATTTTGTTATGGACCTATTTAAAATTTGATGGATAGTCAAATTTTCAAGTATGCATCAAACCACAATTCTTGTTCTTTAAAAATCATGTAGTGGCATAAAAAGAGTAGCACACCATGTGCTAACATTTTGTTGGATCATGGGTAAAAGAAACTCACAAAAATTGTACTCGCAGAATGTCAAAACCCAAATTGTAGCACATGGTCTGCTACTCTTTTTATGATTTTTAAAGACCAAGAATTGTGGTTTGATGCATACTTGAAAATTTGACTATAAATCAAATTTTAAATAGGTCCATCACAAAATACTTTGTTACTCTATAAATATAGGTTTACTTTTATTTATTTTTTAAATTGTTCTTGAAGTTGTAAAAGCTAGAATGCTGGTATGCTAGATTGCAAATTTTTTATTTAAAAAAAAATAGTTTTTTTTGAAGAACTTTTTGAAAAAATAAATTTCTTTTTGGAGTTGATTAAGCTACTATGTCAGCGTGTTAGTTGAGTAAATTATAAAATAGAAAAGCTATTCACATTTGAGAACCAAATTTTGAGTAAAAACATTATATTTTCTTCAACCTCCAAACATAGGAAGCAGACGTGCTAAGTAAAACAACTATTAAAAAAAATTTGTAGCCTTTAAAAATAGCATGCCAACATGCTATATGAAATGAGAATTTTCTTTTGCAGCCTCCAAACATAGCATGCCGGCGTGCTAGGAGAGACCGCTCAAAAGAAATTATTTTTTCGGGACGGTCTCGCCTAGCACACCGGTGTGCTAGCTGAGTAAATTATAAAATAGAAAGGCTATTTTGACACGTTTAAGAACCAAATTTTGAGTAAAAATAGTATTTAGGAATATTTATTTGAGCCTCCAAACATAGTAAGTCGACGTGCTAAGTAAAACAACTAATTGTTTTTCTTGCAGCCTTTAAAGATAGCACGTCGACGTGCTATATGAAATGAGAAAAAAAAAAAATTGCAGCCTCCAAGGAAAGCACGCCGGCATGCTATATGAAATGAGAAAAAAAATTACAGCCTCCAAGGATAGCACGCCGGCGTGCTAAGCGTCTCGCCGGCAGAGGAAAAAAATTAGTGTGGAAACTTATATGTAAGAGACATGGAACTTATATAAGTTACATGATGAGCACATGCTAGGCCCGTATTTTTACCCTTGGTGCTCGATAATTTTGCCATAATTTTTATGCTTAGTTTTTAGGGCACTTTCATGGCCCTTACTACTAGATATATTCTAAGGTCCTATGCATCGCCAAAGGCCTCAAACGTTTGGAGAGACAGTTGTAGATGTGCAATTTCAAATGCAACATGGCCATGTTAAAAGTGGTGAGGTGGATCCCCTCGATAATTTGGAGGGTTTACGTCTCATTAGTTTTACTTTGATGTTGTACATTTTTTGATTTGATACATGTGCTACCCAAGAATAGAACTAGAAAACATAATTCAAATACAATAGCATTCTGTCGATTGCCAAGAGTAAGCAAGGCCTTGAACAAGTTACAACTTCATGAGGAATGAGGTGTAAGCAACTCTTATCATATTAATGAGGAATGTTTGTCACATGCCAACAACCAAACCTAATAGGTACTTGCTACAAGCTCTTGCTTTTTCAATGTATATACAAATGATTGGATAGGCAAAAAGCAACATACATAATGATCTCCAATAAGTGGTGAGGTAATTTACCTTTCTTTCCTCTCTGAATTCATCTCGTCCAATCTCTGACATATAACGAGGAAATACAAGAGAATAAAAATATATAATTGATCTACGACAAACTTCTTAGAACCCTCTCTATTAGTTACTGCTGGAAGTAATGCTTACCCACAAGAGCTCGCCCCAACCTGTTTGAAGCATCACCAAGATCATACTTGGATCGATCGCCGCATGATCTTGGTAGAGTTGAAATTTGAAATGTAAGTGAATTGTATTTTGTGATTTTAGATTTTCTAGCAAGCTTAGAACTTGTATATTCCGTGGTATATTCACTAGATACATTCTCTAGTGTATTAAGTCAGTTGAATTGTGTGTAGCTCTCTTTACAATGAGGTATGTTTGTTAAGAAGTGCCAACATGCATAAAGTGGAGGAAACTGGACTTGAACAAACACCAATAACACGACCATTGAAAGCATCATTGAACGTTCAGATCTTTTCTAGTATGCACTGAAAGCACTATTCAGATGGTAATGGACATAAATCACATCCTCGAGTAATTGTGTGCATACATGAATTAGGAAAGAAAACCTCCCAAGGAATAATATGTCGCGCATATTACTCAAGAATAACTTGGGATTACAAAAGTGCTCCTCGCACATGATCAATAGCAGCACACACACAGCTACATATTATAAAAGACGACTTAATGTAGGATGTGCACAAGGAAAAAAAGTGCAACACTTTTGTGGATCTAAGGGAAATTGGAAGCTTTATTTTCCATCTTTGAGCAATACAAATGGTGTACATGGAATTGAACTCTATTGCAAATATTGGCTAGAATATGCATCCAGCCAAAAACTTTTTCGGTATTAAATTGACAGCCCCTGGAAAGCTTGAATATTTGTACTAAACACTCAAAATGATGAGCTCGGATGAAGTGGGACCTTATTTTGAAATCTTGAGCATGATTTTACCATTTCATAACTTGCACATGACTGCCTATTTTGAAATTAATGTTTGCAGTCTTTCAACCAAACTGGAGATCACCACCTGTGCATATGACCATGCATCTCAATGATTACTCACCAAAGGATCAGCTGTCACTCCCTGTATTTCATCTTTTGAAGGCAATTACCTTTCTCTGAGCGTTCAATCTCATGCTTTTTTTGACTCTTGCTTCCAGCTCCACAGTTTTAGCAACAATGCCAATGGAACTTCATAAATGAGGTGATTCCACGATCTCTTTTAAGGCTTCTACAACCGCCCTCATCTTCGGCCTTGATTTTGCAATTTTTAAAGTGCATTGGCAAGCAAGAGAAGCTATTCTCTCAGCAGTCTCTACATCATATTGCCCTCCGAGTCTTTGGTCCATAATCTTTCTTAATTTTCTGTTGTCACCAATGTATGGTTTACACCAATCCATAAGATATTGTTCATTCCTGGGAAGATTACTATCTAGAGCCCGCCTTCCTGTGAGTAATTCAAGAAGCACAATCCCAAAGCTCCAAACATCATTCTTTGCAGTCAAATGGCCCGTTTGAATATACTCGGGAGCTGCATATCCCATAGTTCCAACAACCTACAGCCAATTGGAATTGTCAAATGGAATAATCTTTCATAAAGCCAATAGAAAACTCCAAATTTAAAGCCACCGCAGTTTAAAGCAAACTTTATGGTACAGAGTTACTAAAGACTATATTCATATATACAAAAGGAATGAATCTGTGAAAATCTGATTATAGAAGCAGAATCATCTGCATGTCCAATACTTTCAGAAAGTGATGTGATAGCCTTACACGTTAATGCAAACAAGTCGAATCATAGTAGAGCCTATGTTAATCTTGATTTTTGGAATACCTTCCTCTTCCTATCTCCAAACAAAAATGCCACAGAATGTTCTCATGATATTCAAAAAATAAATAGTAAGATACTAACTTGGTAACTTAGTTGCCCGTTCCGGAACGCATTCTGGAACGCGTTCCGTTCCGGAACACCCTCAAAAAAAAATAAAAAAATAAGTTTTTTTTTACAAAGGAAAAAAAAAAACCTATCCTGAGAGTTAATATGTAAAGAAGCTCTGGTCAAGCCGTAGCAGGACGAACAACAAAAAAATAGATGATCCAAGTGTATCAAGTCTATTATACTTTTCATGCTCTTTATTATGAAAGGTCTTTGCTACTTTTAATTTAACAGCTTCATCTTATGATCTATGACCGTTTGTAAAAAACAAAAAGTCGTGCTACTTTTAACTATCAAGGTCATCAACAAATGTACAGAATCTGTGAAGCCTAACCCTTCGAGAATTCTGCCTCCTTCGAAGGGGGCGGAGAACGAGGAGTTATTGAAATATGACTTTCTTTCCAACTGACGAGAAAAAAAAGCGCTTTCTTCTCTAACAACCATATGCCAGAGTTTATAATAGCTTAAATGTTAACATCTTCAGGATGGACTGAAGCTTTGTGTTTTCGGATGGGGTCAGACGAGATCAGGATGAGAATAACGGCCATCTCTGACTATATTGCATGCATCCCATTTCTGGGTGGAAGAGCTACATCAGCCACCAGCAAGTGTTCATTGCTAAAATTTACAGGCCCATTGCTAATTTCATGTGTAAGATCAATTGATATTCTCGCTCAATTTTGATGCATGAAGGCGCACTTTCCCTGCTCGCTACCTTGTTTGCTATCTGTGAAATGCAGAAGTCGCGGGCCAGCAGGGTCATATATTACACTGACCCGACCCAGTACGTTCCGGAACGTACGGAACGGAACGTACTGTACGTTCCAACCCAAAAGGGTCGGAACGGGCTTCTAAGCTTGGTAAGTATAAAGATTGCCATAATATCTAACATCCATAGAACAGTTACTTACATGTCATATGTGAATCACCAGGCATCATCAGCCAATATGAAGCCAAATCTCTCAAAGATGACATTTAGATCAAGCATTAAGATCCACATACATGATAAACAGTTAACATTAAAAATAGCTACCAAGTAGGTTGACAGGGTTGTTTTCATCAAACTAGGAACTACGGAATGTTCTATGTAGATAATGTCAACTTTGATAGTTAGTCCATTTCCAAAACAGAAGAATCTTTGTCAGATGTGAAGCAGTGTTAGCTAAGAGAACAAGTTCACTCTGTTATAAGGCAAGACTAGATGCCTGCAATTGGATGAATAATTTCATCAAGAAGTCTAGAGCATTTAAACTTGCAAAGAGGTGATACAAAGACATCTTTTTGAGGCTATTAAGGAAATAGTTTCAGTTGCCTGATGATCATACCGCTGTTGAAACATGACTGTGACCAGCATCTGGTCCCTGTCTAGCCAAACCAAAGTCCGACAGCTTTGGCGTATAGTCTTTGTCAAGAAGAATATTGGAGGGTTTCAAGTCCCGCAATATGATCTGCACCACACCAATCCTTGGTCACTTCAATAATGTATAATAAAGAACTCCTACCACTCACAAATCTAGTACATGCCCTAGTCTACGTCCGCCATGCATAAGTAATTGCAACCCACAATGATGATCAAAAGAAAACTCTTGCTTGCTGAGACAATCAATTACCTGGTGCCATGGTATATGACAAGCATGAACTAAAAGTGAATGACACTTGATTGCAAGCCTAGCAAGTCCCTTTATTACAAAAGTGTCTTGAGAATTCATTAAAGTGGAATTTCCGATAAATACAGTTTGGTATTTATTCAGGGATTCCAGCAATATTATCTATAGATATATGAAAAAGTGAGCAGTATGCTGACCAAATAAGCAATTATAGATCTATTATTATTTAGAGAGAGAGCGAGAGCGAGAGAGAGAGAGAGAGAGAGAGAGAGAGAGAGAGAGAGAGAGAGAGAGAGAGAGAGAGAGAACAGTTCATTGATGTCCTTTCCATGCCCAAAGGCATATAAGACCAAAAAAGTACATGCCAAGTATGTGGTCTTAGTTTAGTGCGAGCGTATGAACTATCTCCAAAACAGAATCGAAAAGAATAAACCATGGATGTAGCGGAACGCATGTCCTGAATGCATTTTTGAAGTCTCTCTCTCTCTCTCTCTCTCTCTCTCTCTCTCTCTCTCTCTCAAAGAACAAAAACACTCTTTTGAAAACTGCAGTCTATAGAAACTACAATAAAATGGCTGTAGATGGCATGCCCTCATCATATGAGCTTTGAATCCAAGGGTTGGCTAGTTGGTTAGCTTGGCATCCAAAGTTTCTTTGGTCCCAAGTTCAAGCCCCCCTTGGAAACCAAGATGCCTCATATGAGCTTTGAATCAAGTTGAACTGCAACATTCAAAAAAAAAATCATTCAAATGTACAAAAGTGAGATGCAACCCTAATATTGGCTCCGTGAACCACTTAGTCTCTAGCAGATGATTGTTCTTAAGAGATATTATCATAACCCTGATATAATTACTCACTATCGCTTCTAAGGGTAAGGTAGAAACAAGGATATGTAAATAGTCTTGAGAAAATTCAATTATTCTTTTCCGGGATAATCTATAGTGCGATAACCATTTCATTAGAATCTAACTAAGAAGGGGAAAATGTTGGGGTAAACTGAAAGGGAGTCCAAAACTTTGAAGAATCACTTTAGATGAGCCACATGAATACTAACTCGGACTTCTGTTCATCTGTTGAATTAGAATGAAATCGCTATTACAACAGGGAATTTTGAAAGCAACAACAGATCTCCTTTCTAAAATGAAGCAAAATAGGATCGCATCGTCTAGAAGCTGGGAGGTTAACTGGAATGTTTTAGGGCCCAAGGGTATAAAATAAATGTTCAAGGATATCTTGAAGCTCATTGTTAAAATAAATGTTCAAGGATATCTTGAGGCCCCAAACTATAGCATCAGCCTGCACTATGCATACTCTCTTATCCAGCTTTTAAATCCTGTAATCCAATTACCATAGATAAGCATAAGAGAAACAGTGCACCTGAATATCCAACCCCTCATGAAGGTAAAGAAGTCCTTCAGCCACTCCTAGAGCTATGTTTAACCTCGTTTGCCATGATAATACAGGTAAACCTTTCCTGAAAAGATGAACTTCGAGGCTAATCTTGGGCATAAACTCGTACACAAGAAGCATTTGTTGCCCTCTATCATCATCCTCCACACAATATCCTATTAACTTCACCAGATTTGGATGGTTTACACGCTCTAGATATTTGACTTCAGCTAGCCATTCTTTATGCCCCTGAGTGCAAAGACAATGTGTTATGAGCAACACAAACACTTCCAAAACTCCATGTGTGTTTTCAGATAAGACCAAGAACAGAAAAATTGTAATGGAATGAAATGCCATTTGAAATGAAAAGAGGAAAACAAACACAAGGCTAATAGTTTGATATTCAAGTGCAGGAACTTCAATCACAACCACTAACAAAATCAAACTTTTTGGGCAAACCACATCAAAAACCTAAAATGTTACAATGCAGTAGCAATAAAGTTTACCCAGCACAAATCTACATCTTCACAGGATCTTGAGCAACATGAGAGAACAACCTTTGAAAATCTTAAGCTGATTTACTAAAGCATCAAAATACAGACAGGACAAATGGTCGTTTATGATCATCCCTGACGAGGGTATTTTAACAATGGGAGGCAACTTCTCACATTTATATCTGGTGCCCAGTAATCTCGTACCTAGAGAGCAGCACGTTTATGCAACAAGCTATTTGAGAGATATATTAGTCAGTAGCAGTTAACAACCTGAGCCACATTGGGATGACATTCTAAAGTCCAAGCTTTTAAGGAATGAGTGCAATGCAGTTCAAAACACATTTGTTTCTACTTCAAATTTGAGATTTCACATGTAATGTTATAAATCTACAAGATGTATGGTAACGTAGTATATTATCTAGTTATACATTTACATATTACATATAATATACAATAAGTTCAAATTATAGATTTTCAAGATGTGCAGTACATAGTATATAGTGCATTTGTACATATACATATAAGTTTAGAACACATGAAAGTTCACATTCAGTGGATGACACCAATTTGGGCAGGCCAACATGTTTAGATTGGACCGGCTACAACAAAAAGGTAAGTGTGATTAGGAAGCACAATATGACCGTATTATGATGCATAATGAGTAAGAATGGAGCACTCTAATGATGCTTCAAAAACTTGGAGATCTCCTGTTAACATAAACATGTAATTTTGTAGCACATAACAATCAAAGAAGAACAAGCTTTCATTCTTTGATCGACAAATCTTGTCTTTTTATGGCAACTGACCATCATGGTCCACCTAAATTATCCAATCAATCTGTCTGTCTGATGTGTGTAACATATATCTTCTATTTTATGGGCTCTCTCTCTCTCTCTCTCTCTCTCTCTCTCTCTCTCTCTCTCTCTCTCTCTCTCTCTCACACACACACACACACACACACACACATCTGAACTGTCAGCTTGTATATTAATCCTCGAACAATGACCCTTGTTCATTTGGGTTTTCAGTTTTAGGTATTTAGATCAGAGTCTGCCATGTGGCAATTACAGCAACAAGTCTTGCCTATTGACACAACTTTCAGAGCAGTGGCAAACTGAATAAAGTATGAAGAGCTTCTTGAATACCTGCCTTATGGTTTCAATTTAAAGTCTGTAATATGAAGTGGTGACTTCTCCCTTGTAAATTGAAGCCGTCTCCCATAGAATAATGCACTCATGTGAAGCGGACACAAAAGGTCCTGCTTGTAAAACCTCCTCCTGTTAGCAAGTCACCTCCAGCCAGCAAAAAAAAAAGCTTCAAGATATTTATTATTAGGGAAGCTAAGAATGTATATCGGGGCTCCAGGCCACACAATATTACATCGTGAAAGGCTCCAGGCCTCCCCATCGGAATCCTCCGAGGTGGAACCAACTCAGCTTGGAATGTTCCCCCTCACAAAATCTCACTATTGAAATGCCTTCCTGGTAAAAGCCAAGAAAAACCTTCCAAGGAAAACCAAAAAGCTTATAAAACATCATGTGGATGGCAAAAGATGGGCCAGTATACCCTACCTTCGCACTCGGTTGCCCTCAACTGATTTTAAGGTTTTTCCCAAAATGATCAAAATTTCAAAATGACAATGGCCAACCTCATACAATTAGATAGTGACAATTTACATAGTCTAATTTTTTTTAGCATTTGCCCAAATCTTAAAAATTGAATTCATATGCTAGTCTAGACCATAGTTTCCCATTCCGGAAGTTCCGGAACGTGACCAAAAAAAAAAATACGTACTTAATTAACAAAGAAAAAAAACATTAGAATTTGATTGTATTGTGGGTTTTTGGGATTATAAATTTGGGGGTTTTAAGGTTTTAAGCATTGTTTTTGGGAGTTAAATTATGCACTATCTAGGGAAGACTTTAAAAACAAGAAAACTTTAACGATGAGCCACAAATTGACAAAACTATAAAATTATTAACAAGACCATAAAATTATTTAAAAACCATGAAACATTACAGACACAAGCATACACCATATAATGAGAATAACTAGGTATCGCTCAGAGAAATTTCACTCATATAAGTTACTGTGTAGGAGTTAAATGCCAAGAGATGAGTCATAGCTATAGGTGCAAAGTACACCACCCCCTATAATGATGATGATTATATTCACGGGATTTATTGGATAAAGTTTAACTTTTGATTAGGCTTTGCTCACGTGGTAGTAGCGATTTCACAAGGACCCTTGCTCAGTATTTTTATTGATTTTGTGGATTATGTTCTTACATTGGTTGATCATGGATTGAGTACATCATACTAACAGTTAATGATTACCTCGCAATTGATAGCAGTATAACTAGGTATTCTAACTTGCGATAGGACCTTTTTATCCTTGTAGATTCTATGAACAAAATCTACAATAATTTGTATTGGTGACCATTCTCTAGTTGTAGTTAACCATAAATTTTATTTTATTTTTGTATTTAGACTCTATGTTCCAACCCAGCATGTTCCGGAACGTACTGTACAGTCCGTCCAGCAGGTTCCGATTGCTTTTGGTTGGAACAGGCTTCTAAGGTCTAGACATGTCACAAAGGTTTATGGACTTAAACTTCACAAAACTCTAACTAGTGTATCAATTATTATGCAGCTTGTGATCTTCCTTATGTTCTTGACAGTCTTCTACATAGGAACTCTTAATCTAACAATCTTCATGCAAGCTAAATCAAGAAAGACTTGATGATCATATCAAATCACTTTATAGAAAGCCTTAATCGATGATTTCTAGCTCATTTTGTCAATGCTTTGATCCTAGTAAACGATCAAATTTGAAGTGCTGATGGGCATGAAGGTTTGTATAGCCATGATGAGTTTGCGATCTAGACAAGGCTATGTGTTTTGCACCTATATTCAAATAATTTTTATTTTTGTTATGGCAAAACTAAGTAGACAATAGGTGAAAATATCAATACAATCAATCATCTACGACTAATTTCACAGCAATCCAATTCTCTTCTTGTTGGTTAATATTGAGCATGCATGGTAACTTCTTAGTTGATAGTTGAACGTTGATAGTTACCAAAATTATTCCTATTTTCCAACAAAATACAACACTACCTTTTAGCCCCTCATTTATAGCTAGCTAGGCTTATTTTGCCAGCTACTTGTCGGTTCACTTGTGGCTCTTGGCCCTTCAAGTTTCCACATTGGTGTAACCATTTACTAAGATATATGTGCAAGACTTGCCCTAGTAGACTCTTCTTCACCCTAAACATGTTGCAAAACTAGCTCCATAATTCCATCAAACCACATACAATGCATAGATTTTGCTAGTTACGCGTATAATCATAAAGGCCTTTCCTTCTTTGCCTAATAGATTTAAGAATTTTGAATAACCTAAACGCATGTCAAAAAAAATTTTACATGTCTTACATCGTTCTCGGAAGTTCTAGGGCTTTTCCTTTAGGTCCTAAATCTTACACCCGCAACCCACTATCCATATTAAAATCTCTCTCTCTCTCTCTCTCTCAATGCTTTTCCTTGTAAAGGATAAGCTATTGACAATATTTGATGTTCTTTCAATAATCTTAGTTATTTGCTGCATCTTTTACATTCTATTGTTTTTATGTGATGCCAAATTTGTGATTAAAGTCATACTAGCACCTCAACTATTAAAGATCTTTAAAGGAGGGGTTTGGCAAGTGGCCAAAAGAACCACTCTTTTGCTTATAGTCAACTCTGGATAAATTTAAAGCCTCGGGAGAGAGGGGTAACGCATGTAGAGAGATGATTTGCAGTCGAAAAATTGATGATCTTTGCATTGTGTAGCTGTAGGAAAATTGATGATCCTGTGTTGGTGGACCCAAGGGGTGGTGATGAAGGCTGGGCTAGCAAAATGTCCTACAAGAGAAAGATGATGAAGTGATATACTGAAAGCTCTGTTTTTGAGTTTGAAAGTGCTTTTCATGAATCCCTAAGTCCTAAAAAAAGGTTGCAACCCCCATATTTGTGTAAAATAACATTTAACCAGGTCGGGTTCTTTAAAGCGGGAGTAAATTATGTTAACAAATCACAATTAACATTTTTGCTGTGTAAAATCCCTAGGAGTAACAAAAAACTAACTAATAGAGAGGGTTAACATATCTAGAGGTAACATTTATCTAGGGTTGACTGTAGCGCTACCTGACACTCCTAACAGCCAACGGTTAAGTAGCCTTATGATAAGCAGGGCACCTATGTCCGTTAAGTTTGCAATAAAACAGCTTGGGCTAGCTGCTGGGGCAGGCCCCTTAGCATCAGGCTTTGGACCCAATCAAAATAGACGGGATAACTTTTTGAGGGACCACATTGCTAGAATCCTACACCACCAATTGGTAAAAACAATTTCCTCAAAGACTGGGTGTTATGCTAGGTTGGAAAATGTTTTCCACAAAGCACTAAAATGAGATGCTAGTAGTCTGATATGGCCCTAAGTCCTAAAATCAGGCCCTGTGCAGATTCTGTTACTTCCCGGCTATTCTAAACAAAAACCTAGAGTTCTGTTCATGTTGTGGAACCTCTGTTTCTGACATGTTTATTTGATTCTAATGCTCTGACCAGAAACAAATCAAAAGTAAGTTAGCAGGCTTACCTGTTGCCCTCTCGAATTGAGCTGCTTTACCGCAACATCCAGCTGTATATCCCCCTTATAAGGATCTCTGTGTGCAACCAAACCCTTGTACACGCAGCCAAACCCTCCCTCTCCCAAACTATTTTCATGACTGAAGTTCCTTGTAGCCACTTTCAATTCAGATAAACTGAAAACACGCAATCTATTCTGCTTCGAACCATAAGTTTCCATAACACTGGAACTAGTAGAACTTGAGCTTGCATACGATACTGACTGTGAGTGAGAATTGAAGGTTGTTGCAGTCGATGCCGTCTGTGAGCCACCACCAGTTCCGGATGTCCCAGATGTTGGCTCGCCCTCGCTAGACCCTTTGCGGAATAAAGGCCAACAAGAGGACTTTTCGCCTTTAGAGCTCGTCCCTTCCTTCTCCCAGAGAGGAAATGGAAAACACTTCATATTTTACGCACTAAGTGATTTCCACAGTCGCTCCTTTCATTTAGGCGCTCATACTATTGCTGCTATGTTCCACATAACGAATTTCAAGCAATCTGAAGCAATTCGACCAAGAAGCAAGCCAGCAAGAGTCTCTAAACTTCAAGTTTAATCACAGGAACCGAAAACAATTGCCGCTGTGTTTTACAGCAACAATTTGAAGCAATCTGAAACCCTAAACCCAGAAACAAGCTAGAAAAAAAATCTGAACCCCAAACTTAATCAAAGAAACCGAAAGCAATTGCCGCTATAGCCGAAATAAAGAATTTCAAGAAATCTGAAGCACTTCAACCCAGAAGCTAGAAAGAAATTCTAAACTTCAAACTCGATCACAGAAACCAATAGCAATTGCTGCTATACTTTACAAAAAAAATTTCAAGCAATCAAAAGCATTTCAAGCCAGAAACGAGCTAAGAAGAAATTCTAAATTTCATATTCAATCACAGAAACCAAAAACAGCTGCTGCTGTGCTTTACATAAGGAAATTCAAGCAATCTGAAGCATTTCAACCCAGAAACAAGCTAAAACAAAATTCTAGACTTCAAATTCGATCACAGAAACCCAAAACAGCTGCGGCTATACTTTGCATAAAGAATTTCAAGCCATCTGAAGCATTTCAACTTAGAAACAAGCCAAAAAGAAATTCTAAACCTCTATGTTCAATCACAAAAAACGAAGACAATTGCTGCGAGTCGTTTAATTCACAAACACCATCATGTTGGTTTCCCATTGATATAGGGGCCGAGATGTTCGCATTGAGCTGACTGAGACTGAGAGAAGCGACGAGAAAGGAGAATAGGAATGATAGTACAGTTGCTACTAATACGCGCTCACGCAGCGAGCATGGCGTGGACCATAACTCGACGTTACTTCAAGAAGTCGAAGACCGCGTTATTCCGTTACACGCAAATGAGCGAAGAAAGAAAAGTCTTTATTTTTTCAATCTTTTCCTCTCGATCCTGCTTTTTCTGGGCACATGGCCGTCTCACTCTACCAATGTCTATTTCTCATTTTGTTATTAGTTGGTTTTCATGTACTTTTAAGGAAGGAAGCTTTTTTTCTTAAATCTTTAATGGCACATTGCTAAGGTGCACAGTGTTCTTGGATGAGCTTATTCCTCACCGCGAACTAGAGTCATAACCGCACTCTCATCCACCGGAGCTCTAGGAAGATCTCATGATCGGTCTTCACTTTGCATAAATCTTATACATTGTTCCAACGGTGATGATTGCACCAGTACACTCCCTAGGATGGCGCAAGGAGTGCACAGGGTGCTTAGAATAAGCAAAGCCCTCAGCCATGGTGAGGATTCCATGTTCCTAAGCGTGAATGACTTATTTCTCATGATAGTTACAGAGGGTACAACAAATTGCTAATTGTGCATAATCCTAATCCATATTAACTGTCTAGGCAAGGCCCCCTGGACCATATTTCAAAGGTGGCACCATGATATCTTCACCTTGATGAAGGGTTGTCCGTTGAGGAATGAGGGTCGACTCATGTTACATTCTTGAGACGGATTAGGAATAAAGTTTTTCCTCTATATGAGTGCTCGCTTTCTCTCATATGACTGGTACCTTGACCTTGACGATGGCCCTACTCTGAGTTTAGCTATAGGTGGCATGTGAAATGAGTATGAGTATTAAATATGACTCATCTGCACATTGTAGGGAAGGACCACACTTAGGCTCCTTTCAAGAGTGCATAGGTGGCACTATGGAGTGTGAATGGGTGATTGAAATTGGTGCATGTTTTAAAAATGACTCTACTTGTTTCACATTACACTCGAGTTGTCTCTATATTGCACATGACGATACGACACCTTCTTGCCACAAAATACTTTATCCCTTTCACATTACACTTTAATTGTTGTCATATGGCACATGATGTGATCACCTTAGAATTTGCATGAAAAAAAAACCCAACAAATCAACAAAGTATTCATGAAAGTCAAATTAAGAAATTACCTTTCTTTTTAAAAATAATCTCAAAACTTCTAGTTAGTACAAGTTAGAAATAGTATGCAGCAAGATTGTGTTTGCCAATTGCTTGAGGACTTTTTACATTTTTGGATTGACAGGTACGTACCATTCGAAATTTGAACTCTGGAGGAAAAAAAAGGTGGTATGTAGGTCAAATCAAGTTTGAAATAATAAAAAAAAGCCTTGTGAACTTGAATGTCAATATTGAGTTGTCAATTACCTAGGCAAGAAATGTTCAAAATTTTAAGTTCCGACTAGCAACTTTTTTCTTATGGTAGTTGCAAAGGATGAAATTCATATGTGTCAACCACAAAAGAGAGTTCAATTCAAATTTAAGAGGCATCTATCTAATAATGAAGGTGGTCCTTTTTTCAGAAAAGGAGCCCACCGTCAAACAATCTTGGCTATAGGTTGTAGTCTAGAATTTAAATGCACCTTATACCTACAAAGATCAAATTTCAAAATCCAAAAAGAGTTGTCAAACTAGTTGTCCAAGGTGATGTACATTGAAAAGATTAAAAATATATAGTCAAGGTAAACTTGGGGCCATTTTAGACTAGCATCAAATCTCTTTGTCTGACCCTCCCTCTCACTTATCGCGCATTATTTACACCTTGGCAATTGAGTTGACATGCAATGGACCAACCCTCCCCTCCCTTTGCGAACTCCTAGTAAGTGTTAAATGGAGGGCCACACTCTAATTGGCCACTTTTCTTAAGTTGCCCTTGGCAACTTAACATGACAAACCAATGTCCCTACGTCCAAAAAATGAGCTCAAGTTGCCCCCTACATGGCAAGGGTCCCATGCCACCTCATCTGCCACATGTTGGCAACTTAACGTAAGTTTGAAAGGGGAAGAGCCCATTTTTTCTCCATTCACCAATGGGAGAACTCCATCTTGAATTAAGGCGTTGTCATACATTGTCTTGAATTAAGGCGTTGTCATACATTGTAATCTTTAATCAATCTTAGATGTGATGCTTTTGACCTTGAGTTCATAGCTTTTAAAATTTTATGTCTAAAATCTCATACAATATGGTAAGAAGGCCCAAGAGTCCTAGATAACTCTTTTTCCAACTATCAATAACTTAAAGCATATGAGTTGGACATTTTAAAAAATCTTATTGTTGTCCATTGGCCATTGTGCAGTTGCATTAGAGTTGGAAGTATGCCAACGAAGGCTTCTATTTGAATCCCAAATCATGGTCTAGTGGATGTTTGGAGCCTTGTGTGAATTTTTTTTGCTTGACTTGAAAGTATATATATTTCGCAAAATGATGACAATTGAATTAGCTAAGATTGCCGAAGAAATTTACAAGGAGGATATGGCCTTCAAAAGATAGGCTACTCTTGAGCACCAAAAAACTTCATTGAAGGTCACAATTTCCTTATTGAAAGCTACTTGAATTTTCATTGCATCTTTATATATACTTTCGATAGAAAGGGAAACTGTAGCAGTTTTTACACTCATGGTAAAGACAACTCCACATAGAGGCCACACTTCAAAAGAAACTTCACCTTTCAAAGTCAAAGCCTAGGAAAATATTGTTGTTTCTAGCTCGAGGGCCCCAAAGACTCGAAGCAGTGGTTCTTGCAAGTGGTAGAGCTAAGCCCCTTACCTGTGAACAAGCCAATAGTTTCCATAGTCGAGCCATCTATAAAGCTCAAGTTTGGGCCTACACAAATCAAGCTTGTTGCCCAAAAGCCAAACCAAAATTACAATGGGTGACCTACTCTTCCATAAAAGCGTGATGTTACAACAAATCAATATTGGCGTTGATTGGCCTCAAAACTATGAGAAAAGACATGAAATCATAAACTTAACACCAAGACAAACTCAAAGATTTCAACTAGCATGACTCAAGGAGCACACCCAACTCATGTTAGTGTCCTTGGAGATCAATCGTGGTCAAATTGAATGTACCTTCTCCCCATTGATTGATTAAGGTGAGCAAATGAAGCCAATTACCATCTTGATTTCACCTCCATGTTAGTTCCAAGTTGAAGGACCAACTGCAACCTTTTTAGTAAGATCCAACCCCAAGATCTACTCATAGTCCATCATACTACAATCTAAACTAGTTGAGTTGGCTTCATGTTTAGCCCCCAAGCTTCAAAGGATGAAAATAAATTTTTCAACTCAAAAAACAACATTTGATTAGAGTATGTTTCATTGTTACAAAAAAAAAATGTTAAACATTTTAAACAATCATAGAACATTAGATACGTGGATATTGAGTCAAGGAAGATTTGTTAGCTTCAACCTAATAGCAAATACTATTACGAGACTTATTCTCTCTTCTTCTTTTAAGTTTAAAGAGATATCTTAGCTTGATACCATGTATTAAATTCCAAAATAAAGTTGTAAAAAAGTGGAAGGTGTCATATATGGAATTGCCATAATAGTTGATATGTGATTGTGTCACTAAGAATAGAAATACCTCAAAACTAGTATTGCAACTCAATGTAGTAGTGAGATCTTATAGAACAAAACAATTGTCTTGATACTGAAACTCAATACCATGTATCATGTTACTTTACCATGTAACTCAATATTGAAATCTAAAATAATTCGATACCATGTTGTATTGCAATATCATTGTCTAGAAATTTTGCTTAATAATATTGCAACTCTATACATGATATAGAGTCCTCATATCATACTTTGGTCTTCTAAAATTGAATACAAGAACTTGCATAGGACAACAAGGAGGCTGCACCAATTTGTTTATTGAGAACATCTCTACCAAGAGATTCACACTTGAATGTTATGTGCTATAGATGCAAGTGTATAAATTCAAAATAACTTTTGATAACCGTAATGGAAAAATAAAATGAATTACCTACCTTTATCATGTCACACCACACTTGCACCACACAGAGGAGCCAAAATGCCTACTTCACTTCTAATTATAGATTTTTTTATTGATGCAACAAATCATTGGTCTAAGTAGAACATGTTTTGTCTTCCAAAAGATCTTTTAATTGTGAGGCTTGAATGATCGAATCTATCCACATGCAACACTTATCACTTGTGCAACCGTTGTTCTTTTATCATGCCTTATAAACACTAAACTTTTCACTAGATGTACCTAAAAAGAATAGAATATTGGGAGGAGAAAGGACAAAAACTCCAACTTAATTGAAAATGGAGGTCAAGTCGAGGAGATAAAAGGCCAAATGATGGAAATGAGGAGTTGAGTGGAGTAGTAGCAGCAAAAGGACGAGATAGAGAGAAGGGAGGCCGCAGTAGATGAGAGAGAGAGAGAGAGAGAGAGAGAGAGAGAGAGAGAGAGATTAATGTCTTTTAGAATACCCAAAGTGCTTATGTAATTATGGGAGTGTAAGAATGTCTTCGAAAAGCAAAAACTTATAGCTATCATAAAATAAGCAATCTATTGTACTAGCACTGGTAAAAAAGAAACACTACGTATTCGGTATACAAAATATATGTCCACATATATGAATGAACAAAAAGGAAAATTTGTAAGATATGTAGTTCAATGTAAAACCTTGAAGTAGGATGTAATGGCAATTAATGGAGCAATTGAAGTTGGGGTTGGTGGATGCATATAAAAACAAGAGGCTTAATCACCAACTTTGTGTATCTAGTGTATAACATTGGTACACCAAGGAGGAGGAAAACCAAAAATGACTACAAAGTTAAGGAAATTGATAGTAGCAGTTGAAATAACATATGCAACATATATGAGCAATTCTGACTCAAGGTCATCAATATTTCTAGCTTACTTACAATTTAATAGGTCAATAGCATCATGAGCCATCTAAGATGTGAACAAGGTGAACTCTATAGGTCTAAAGATAAGATGATGGGTACCAAGGTACAGGGAGTAGCATATTGGACCATGGTATAAATATTCATGAGAGGAGGTGGAGCTCATGTAAGAAACTCGGGCTAGAAAGTACTTATCAACGATTAGCTTCTCACAAGAGGTGAGGAGACATTTGGTGAGTGAAGTGTGGACAACTAGATGGAAATTGCCATGCTACCGAGAGTTTTTAGGGGATTATGACATTGGAAATATATGATTTGGACAACAATGAGATATGTAGGCCGACAATGACAAAGGTACTTGAGTCTCAATAGGACTGTCCAATGGGAGGTAATTAAAAATAGAAACAAGTGATTCTTGGTAACGGGGGTATGAGTAGAGCTAATTATGGTGTTAAGGTGGGGAAGCGTGATCGATAATGCATGCAAAAAGCCACCACAAAGTGGTCAAATAAGGTACTGAAAGAGTTGAGGTTAGAAATGTACGAAACAAACGTCAATAACCCCATGAGATAGTTATTAGTCAACCACTCCTAGACTTGAACCTTCTTGCATGTCGTTTGCTTTTCCACACCTAGCATATGGAGGATGCATGCCTGTCTTGTAGGTTTAACTTGGGTAATGTTCGTGAAAGCCCTTGTACTTCTCTTAGGGAATCTATTAGTGACCTCTAAGATTGTCCCTAAAAGCATTGAAGGCTTAGCTTGCCATCTAGTTGTCCCTTAGTTCAGTACTGCCCTGCCTAAACCGGCATTTAGGTGTTAGTCTCTCATAACTTAACAAAAATCATAGAATATAGACTAAGGGTGGTTTCAGACTACAGGCAAGTCCCTTTGCTTGGCCCTTTCACTTGCCACCCATTTTTTGAATCTTGGCAAGTGAGTTGACGACGGGCAATGGACCACCCCTATTTCACATATGGATGGTGAATGTTAAATGAAGGGCGACAATATGATTGGCCCATTCGAATCTTGACATATGATTGGTCCATTTTACTAAGGTGTTATGTTTTGAAGTGCAAGTATGAAACTTTACATGTTAAAAGGTTGAAGGGTGCTCTAAAATTTTTTTTCTAAGCAATCACCTTTCAACTGGTGAGGTCAAAATTGAAATGCATTTCATTAAAAGAAATATTGGTAGTGAAAGGTTTTAAGAAACTTCAAAATGCAAGCCAACATGCCAGGGGAAGCTCAACATGCCATGCTTTGAGTTTTCCCTATGTGGCAATGGGTCCCTGCCATGTCATCTACTACATAGTGACAAGTGCTTGTTAGTGTGAAAGGGTGGAAAGCCCATTTTTTTTCCTTGGACCAATGGGAGAGCTCCATTTTAAATTTTGGAGTTGCAAGGCAGTGTAATGTGAAATGGCCCAAGGTTTCTGAGTACCTACTTAATCATAAGTTCTTTCAGGAGTTCCACGAGGGACTGAGTTTTCTCAACGTGTGCATTAAGGGCTTCTTTCACAGTGTCCACTGGAACATTGTTTTTAGAGCATCCACTTGGAATGTGCCACTTTGGATATTTCTTTTATTGGGTCCAGGTTTCTGCCAAAGTATCTCTCAGCTCCTAATACCTATACATAACTTCGCACACCAGCAACTACCAAATGTGTCTCTCAAGGCGGTTTTTACTTTCAGAATGTCCTAAAAGGACAAGGAGTACTTTGGAATCTTTTAGTCCTTAGCACTCCTTTGGCGTTGGGGCTTACGAGCACAAACCGCATGTGTTTGCGGTTTGGCCCCGATGCCCCCCAACGGCTGACGCGTATCCGCGGGGGGGGGGGGGGGAGGGGGGGGGCGCCAAAATTAGGGGCACTCTCATTTTTGGCAGGCGGTGCCGAGCCGTGGGCCCCCACGCCACCGGGCAGGCCCAGGCAGTGGCGTCGGGCACACACACACACACACACACATGCACGTAACTGGGTGGGTTTCTGTATATATTCCCTCCCAGTTAGCTTGCAAAAACACTTATGGGATATTAATTGGCTGCCTGGACACGTGGCATCCGGGCAGCCAGTTTTGAAAATTTAAAAAAAAAAAACGTGTGGTCAGGAGGGCACCAGGCCAAACCGTCATGATGCTTGTTGCTGGCATATGCTAAATATCTAAACAAGTGGATATTTTGTGTCATGTGTTTTTGTTCCAATGTGGCCAATTTATTACTTTGGTTGCAAAAGGGTAGATCTTTGGCTGAGAACTACACTTTGTCAGGCCCCCTCTGGGTGCGGACAGGTGCCTGAATTTTCCTTGTTCAAGTAGCCTTAAGGCTTAAATGCCTTACATATCTCAAAATGCAACAATTGGATGGCTGCTAGAGTTGTGAATGGGCCTGCAAGTGGAAAGGAATAACCCAGTATAATCTTAACAATACACTGGCTTTGGACCTCCACTGGTTGCAGCAGCCAAAGACGTGACATGTTTGCAATTCTAATGGGAAAGACAGAAAAATAAAATATATATCTCATGATATATCCTGAATCACCAGTGCTAAAAGTGATTCTCTGAAGTGATTTTGTTTTCCATATCCAAACTTTTCTAGAGAAAATGCTAATGTTTTCACATACCCCACAAACACAAGGTAATGGGTAAGCTTTAGAAGGAGATGAGCATACCCATATCTCCAGTCAATATAAAGTGTCTGAAAAACCACCACAGGAATAGGCTAATGCTTGTCATGGCTAATCAATTCCATGTGTTAAGAAAACTGTTTCTAAATGAAAGAATCTTATAGCACAACTCATATGCTTATGAGGGACGACCAAAAGGAGGGTATCAAGTCAAAACAATGGAATTGACAAAGCAAGTCCAAGGAATAAATGCCTAGCCACCTTCGTGACAAAGAACCAAATGTCAATTCCACCAAAATGTCTCATTGCTACTGTATCCCAGATAGGCTTGGTCAAACAAACTTTGCACATATACAAAGTAATTTAAGACAATCTCTATATGTGAACCGTAGCACTGTACAAGCATGTGATGATAACCTGCAAAATGAGCAGATTGCAGGAAAAGGATCTGTCAACAGGAGAAATAAGGTCTTTTTCCTTTGAGTTCTTGTGCACTCGATAGAAATATATGATCCACTTGAAACTCCCACGTTCAGCCTGCTAATGGGATTGTCTTGTCTGCTTTTTACATGAGTGTAAGAGACACTTTGCTGCTTATCACAGGTGAATTAAGCCACATTTTGTTTGAACAACACGTCACGCTTGATAGGAAATTAGTCCCTATACAGTGTGTGTGGATGATAGCAGTCTGAACAGGTACAAAGCATTTTGTTGCCTAATAAGTGTTTATACACTTATGATGCACAGAAATGACTACATGTCAAAGATATTTTCAATCTCAATCAACTTTTTCATCTCAACCCTTAGGAACGAGGACCAAGAGTTTCAGGTTGTCGAAGAAACTCCAGTGCCTGAGATGCTACCTTCTGTTCCTCTACAGACTCTAACACAAGATTTGATCCAGTCATTAAACCTGTTACATAACAAAGCGATTTAAGACGTTTGATCTGAGTCTTTAATAGAGCCTGAGAAAATCATAAATTGACCTTGCTTTGCTAAAATAAAAACTTGATGTCTCCATTAGAGAGGCTTGTAAGACGGGGTAATTTAAAAGCTATATTAACCCCCACTGAGGGGATAATGGATTACATCAACTATAAAACTGGAAATAAAGGTTTGACAAGAAATACAGAGCACCAACGTCAAACCTACCCTTTTTAGAGCTTAGAAGACCTGCCATGGCTGCAGAAACAGGTAAAATGAACAATTCTTTATCCCCACTTATATTTGTCATTACTTGAGGTGCTGTAGCTACCGAAGATGGAACTCCAACTTTGAAGTCTTTAGCCATATTTACTGATGTTTCCAGTATATGATTTGACTTAAGTGCTATCCTTTCCTGAATAAAACATCAAAGCAGCAGAACATAGAAGAGGCAAAACGGATCTCTAGCAGAAACTTGAATGACAAATTTAAAATTATAACAATTAAACAAGGACAAAGGTCATGGACAGAGGGAATTGGAAACAAACACTAACCTCCATGATTGATTTGTGCACACTTCCAAATAGGTCGACATGACCAATAGGGCTCTTTTGATCATTCCCTGATAATGCAAAAGAGAAATTTGAGATGTTGACAAATATTGTCAAATTCTCAATAGAATGCACAAGTTTTATTCAACGGTAAAAAAGCCCCAGCAAGCTCTTTGACTCAAACATGACGTCTAAATTCTGCTGCATAATTCACAATCACAATATGTTCTCAAAAATTACAACTTGATTCTAGGCATATTGACAAAACGAGAAACAAATGTTATCTTTTGGTTGAAAACTGAGAAATACAGAGTGAGGAATAAAGCATAACTGACATTCTCCAAATGTAGATGCTTATTACATTCAAAATAGATGAATGAGTTAACTTGACTCCGAAATATTATCTCTGCCCTGTCATTACAATCCAAAAACCTGTATGGGGGCATAAAAGTCAAATTTCTCTACAAAACTTTCAAAGTCATTGGGTAAAGGTAGCCCGTTCAACAAGGTTTTTTATTATCCATCCATGTTTTCCTTGCTTTGGCAGTGGCCTTGCAGTTGACCTCGAGCACTACTTGTATCATGCCAGTAATTAGACCTTCCAAAGACTTTCTGTAATACTAGCAGTGAAACTACCCTTCGAGCCTCAAACAATAAAAGCCAATAGTTATCAGATTACAATGGTTCTAGTGGGAAGGGAATATGCTACTTTGTTGTTGTGATTCATGACGTAAATGTGAATGCTTTCACAAAAGATGTGGCTTTACTCCTTTGCACATGACAAGTTCGCTTTCTCTACACAAAGAGGACTTTTGATCAAGTTGTTCTCTATCTAGACGATCTTCAAGTGTGTGCCTAGTACATACTTCAATGATTCTTTCCTTTATCCATCTAAAAAGGACTTTTGCTCAAATTGCTCTTTTTCTAGTAAATAATTACATATCTACCATGTGCTTGCTTTATGCAGCAATATTACTAATTTAGAGGTGATATTCTTTTTAGAGGTGATAATTCTTTTTCAGTGATTCAATAAATGAGCCAAGAGACCCAGCTCACTAAAAGCCATCATAGCATTGTTGACTTAAGTGATTTAAACATTTTTTCAGCCATCAACGCACAAAAGAAAATGCATTTATAGTATATAAGCACAATAATGTTGACGAAAGTAGTGGAGTTTTCCAACACTGTAATAAATGATTGACATAAGTGCATATTTTAGAGAACGGCAACTTTTAGTCATACTCAACATTGTGCGCACTCTTCTATCATCCAAAAATAAAATCTAACAAACACATAATAGATTAAGTACAAACCCTTTTCTCCTTGCTGAGTGAACAAATTTGTTGTACTAGAATTGAGAACCTCTCGCGTTATTGGTCCCGGATGCAAGATGGACATCCCACTTCTGATTTCATGACGAATTGCTTCAAGTTGAGACATTGTCTCCTGCAGATCTTTGTGTACCTAACTTTCATACAAACAAAATCAGAAAAACATGTAGGAAAGATGCTGGCAACTGTGGATCTGCTATACACAACAAGCACTAGTTGCTAGAGAACTGGTTGAAACAAGGCTGCCAAAACCTGGTCGACTTGGGTACGTTGCATGATATCATCGAGCTGCCCACGAGCAGCTCGTACATGACCAACGGCCTTGCCTGATAGTCTTCCTAATGCCCTTGCTATCACGGGAATATCCTTCGGACCTGTCAAACACCGTTCACGTTGTGCGTATTAGGCTGAACATTCACAGCACAAAATATTCACATCTTCTCATGCATAGCAAGTAAGATGTTACAAATAACTTAATAACAAACAACACACTAAATACCAGGAATCAATTTCTACTAAACACACCACATGTGTTAGCATCATGGGATCTTATAGCACCCTTCAAAGGGTCAAGTGACACTTGAAAACAAGTAGCAAAATAACTTACCAAAAAATGCCACAGCAGCACCAAGGACAAGCACCACCTCACCTATTGATAATCCAAACACCATCTCAATATGCCTTGTCTTGCTTCTCAAACTCTACATCTAATTTTCATCTCTCATGCCTCATCACCGAACCTAAATCCATCATGTAAAAGTAGAAATTACTTCATAAATAATGCAGGATCAAACATAGAAGCAGAAAAAACCAATAGCAACCTCTCTTCAACTCGAAGCATGATACAATACAAAATGCTGCACTTTCTTTAGCTATGGTCGGCCGAATTATTGCACATTTAGTTTGACAATTTTGCACCCCGGAGGAGATCTTTTATCAACTTACTTTAACATCTTTTCTTCAATTTGCGAAAAGCTCCAATCCAAAATAAATGGAATGATCAATTTATATTAGATTCCTATGTTTTCGTGGCCTTATTTGATATCCCGATCAAACCCAGTCATCTAAGAATGATATCTATACAGCTATTTGTGAAATTGGAACATATCCAGATTTCCATTTAAAAAGTCAGTGATGTCATTAGGTAACACGTAGAAAAAATATACATGCCACCAAAACGTCAAAGGATCAATATCAAACAATAATATAGAATCCAGAAAACAAAAAACCTTAGCCAACTAGCATTGCTTATGGCTCATTAGTACCCAAGGTGGCTACGCACCAAGGTTCAAGTGCCCGTAGATGGAGATGCGTGCATTGTGGTGGGGTCTTCACTGGATCTCTTACCAGGGTCAATGCCCATTTATTACGGCTCACCAGGCCAGATGGGCGGGGGATGGGCATATCTATTTGCTCTTGCATATCAGATGCAGAGGTGGAGAGGCTGATAGACACTTATGGGCATGAGGGTACATTTAGTGAGCCATTGAGAACAACTCAGAGCTAGCTCTATTTAGGAGTAGGTGCAGGGCTTAGCTCAGGGGCAAAGGCAGGGCATAGTCACAAGGGGGGAGTGAGGTGTTAGAAATTAATGTTTATTTGTACCCCTAATGTTTGTTTCGCCATGCCTACGAGCTGTTATAGGGGCCATTTCTATTTTTAGTAAATCCTAAAGTAAAGCCAAATATAAAAGGGCACACTAGTTCTAGATTAAAACTTGGTTTTACAGTTAGAAATTCAATAAAGGTCTTTACTCAAAAAAGATAGCAATTATAGCAATCAGCTTTTGGCTTTATGCTTTTAACTTCTAGAGAAATCATATAAGGAGGGCTCGTACCCCACCGCCAATCATTCCATTGTAGAGAGCTATCCTCATTCTTCTATTAATCAAAGTTCTCTTCAGTCTCTTATGTTGATCTTGATTTGTGTGTGTGAGTGCTAATAAAATTAGTTCACTATTGCAGGAGGCTGGAGCAGTAGTTGCATATGGATTCAACGTTGTTATGAGTACAACGTGGATCTTCTAGAAGGACGTCGGATCATCATTGACTGAGTTCGCTAGCTGTCTAACAGATTTGTTTGCTACAGACCTGAATCTGTAGACCTATTCGCTAGCTGGTCTGCAGACCTGTTTGCTGGCTGGATCGCTGAGTATTTCACATGGTGTAAAACACAAGTGGAGAAAGAAACGACAGATTAAGTTCTTTGTTCGGATAAAGAGGAGAGTATCTTTCTACAAAGTTTCAGAAATTTTGCAAGGATCATGGTATATAAGAGACAATTTGCAAGTACGAAAATGCCTCGACAAAATGGAGTTGCGAAAAGGAAGAACCGATCTATGTTAAACTACAAGGAGTATGCTTAAAAGTAAGAACCTTCCAAATTTATTTTGGGGTGAAGCAATTCAGTCAATGGTTTATCTTTTAAATTGAAGTCCTACAAAAGTTGTGGCGAATTGAACTCCAGGGGAATCTTACACAGGTCGAAAACTTGACATAAGTCATTGAGGACTTTTGGAAGTATTGCATATGCTCACATACGTTAGGATTAAATGAGCGAATTGGATTCAAAGGCGACTAAGTGTTTATTTCTTGGATATGAGAGTCAAGAGAAGGGATACAGGTTGAATGACTTGGAGGGTAAGAAAATAACCATAAGTAGGGATGTAATCTTTGATGAGGATGGATCTCATAAAGATATGGAAATATCTTATGATAGGAAGCTAGATGGAGGAATATCTTGTGTGACGAGTCATTACAGGGAGTCTGAATCGACACTTATATCGCCTACACCATTCAAGTACCTAGAGTGACCATGGTTGAGCTAGGTAGATAGAATCAATGGATTAAGTTACCTCCTCTCCTTATATACCTCCAATGTAGGAGTCTCCAAGCCTAGCACACATCCTGGAACATGACACATGGTGACCATGCAGGTCCACGAGTCACTGGTCAAGTCAACGGGCCCAATCAACGTTCGGTTTCAAGTTGGGTTTGGGATCCAAGATAGTTGGGTCCCTAACATTCCCTCCCCCTTAAAGAACAACTCTTCTAAGGAAGGAAACATGGGAATCTCAGTCTAAGGTCTCGCTCCTTTTCCCAAGTATCCTCGTCTTCGTAGCTTCCTTTCCATCGAACCAAGTAGGCGTTTTAATTGAGTTTCTTTACAATTCAGAAGGGCCCAACATAACGAGGGGATAACTTAGGACATTTTCTAGTCATTAATACCTTAGAGTCTTTGGGGATTCTAAGATATATCCAAACTCCTTCCTCATAGACCCCAGGTTGTCGCTTTTGATTGGCATAAATTGGGCTCTATCCTGAGCCGTTTTTACGTTATCGCGAGCAACAAGCAATATTTCTTGCATATCATGCAAGAAACCAACCACTGCTTTAACCTTAAGGCTTTTGAGGCCAACAGAGATTGGAGCTCTAGGCTAGAAACCAAACATCAGAGAAAATGGACTAAAACCCGTTGCTGAGTGTTTTGTGCTCTTATACGCAAATTCAATCATTGGAAGGTACCTTTCCCAATCCGATTGTCTTCTGGAAACATATGCACGAAGCATGTCTTCCATATACAGGTTTGTCCTCTCTGTCTGACCATCTGATTCAGGATGATGGGTAGACCCTAGACTTTTGATTGGCGTAAATTGGGCTCTATCCTGAGCCGTTTTTATGTTATCGTGAGCAACAAGCAATATTTCTTGCATATCACGCAGGAAATCAACCACTGCTTTAACCTTAAGGCTTTTGAGGCCAATGGAAATTGGAGCTCTAGGCTAGAAACCAAACATCAGAGAAAATGGACTAAAACCCATCGCTGAGTGTTTTGCGCTCTTATACGCAAATTCAATCATTGGAAGGTACCTTTCCCAATCCGACTGTCTTCTAGAAACATATGCACAAAGCATGCCTTCCATAGACTGGTTTGTCCTCTCTGTCTGACCATCTGATTTAGGATGATGTGGTCTCCAAATTCTAAAAGACCGCTTGCCAGAATTTGCCAGTGAACTTAGAATCCCGATCACTAACAATATCATTCGGCAAACCAAACAATCTGAACAACTTTTCCATGAAAAGATGAGCAAGTTCAGAAGCTTTGACAGTTTGCTTGGTTGGAATGAATTGCGCCATTTTAGTTAACCTGTCAACTATAACCCAAATAGCATCATTTTGCTTCCCCGTCCGAGGTAGCCCAACCACAAAATCCTTGAAAATACTTTCCCACTTTCTTTCGGGAATTTCCAAAGGAAGTAACAAGCCAGCTGCCTTAAGTATTTCAGCTTTATTAACCTGACATTTCCCGCACTTGCGAACATATGCCTCCACTTGACCTTTTAGATTTGGCCAATAAAAGTTCCTTTTTAGTGAGCCAGGGTGCCCCGCACACGGGCTGTCATGGCATTCATGCAGGATTTTGGCGCTAATATCATCATTTTTAGCACACAAACTTTTCCATTCTGGAAAAGTAACCCATTCCTGATGGCTTGTCCTGAGGAGAAGTCTTGGAATCCTGCATTCCAAGTTCACCACTAGGTCTAGAAGTACCTGCCAGATGTCTAGCCAAATACGACCGAAGTACCTTGTCGTCCGTCAAATCGTGCATAGAGAAATGCGAACTCCAACGATCCAGCCACGAAATCACGACATCGGGGAATTTATCTTTCTTCTTTCTTGAAAAAAGATCTGGCGTGAAGAGAGGATGGTGCAAAGCTTGCCTGGTTTGTGCCAATTCTCTCCACTCCTCCTGCTCTTTATTTTGTTTTGCCTGCATATCAAGAATCTGTTGTTGGAGATTGTTGATTGCCAACATAAGAGTTTCAGCAATTGGGTAGTCATAGTGTTAGAGTCCAGTTACGACTCTATCATGACCTTGGCACGGCCGGTCACCAAAGGGGCCTGAGGCCAAGTATTGGCAAGGGCCAGTGACTGAGGAGGACATCTGTCCCAAGTTGGGACCGGTGCGTCACGAGCAGTGACCCGGTGTGGCCGCCTGACAAGTTGTCAGAGATGCGGTGTGTCTTGACCGTCGAGACCCTAGCCGTCAATGACGAGATGCTAGTTGGCAAGTAGTTGGGGTGACCAAGAGGGTCACAGGTCTTTGGCGGGGCACGGGGGTGGTACCCTATGAGTCACTCAGTATTCACAGGTCATAGGGGTCATGCATGCCAAGTGGACTGATCACCCACAGGTGGATGCCATGTGCCAGTTGACGGGAATAGCAGGTAGAAGGACTCAAGGAGAGGGTGCCTATGGTTGGGAGGTTCATTCTACACACCGGCTTCTAGGATTCACGAGCTTGGAGAGACTGGCTTGTGACAATTGGTATCAGAGCCTCGTTCTAGAGAGAGAAAACGTCGTTCTAGAGAGAGAGAGTGTAGAAATTGTCAAATTTTGCTTGTTTTTGAAGGATTTTTGAGGGAGAAAACGTGGGAGACAGATTGGAGAAGAAAGGTGGGCCTCCAGCGCTGATCTACACATCTTTTCAGAGTTGTTTCAACGATTTCTAGCAGGGAAAATTGGGCATACTTTGTTCCTACAGCTCCAACACATTTTTTCAGAAGGATTTTCGCTCATAACTTTCCGGAATCTTCTCAGATCCTGATCAGATTTTGGGAGCATGTTCCTAGTATCCATAGCGATCCTATAGAGCCATCATACGACGGTTTTGGAGCAGATTTGCCTCTGTTTAACCAAAAAGTCGGTTTCCAAGCAAAAAACAGGTCAGATTTTTGGATTGGACATAACTTCTCCGATTTATCTCCGATTTCTGCTGTTAAGGTTTCAGGTTGGGCCAAGTAGGAGGGCGACCTACTGCCAATTGACCGTTCGTGAAAAGCTTTTGCCGTTTGGAAGAAATTCGACGTCAAACAACCCGCTTTTTTCCTGTTTTTTTCGACTTTCAAGTCGATTTGGTGCCCCAAAAAGTTTTTTACCGACTTTTGTACCAGCATAGGACACAAGGGAAGTACTACCTGTCCTTGGCCTTGTGTTTTCCCCAGAGTTTTATTACTTTCTACTTGCTTTTTGTCTCGTTTAGTTCTAAATTGTCAATAAGCTGAACATTTCCTTTTTTCCTGACTGTGTTTCAATAAATGCAATTTCTAGCTTGATTTCGTGCTATCTTTGTTTTTGTTTTATAATGGAAGATGATAGAGTCGATATTCCGCTCAGTCCACCCGTTGCTCTTCCATCACCACCACCCAGCCCTGTGCTTAGTCCTGCCCATAATCCGCTTATAGTGGCTGCCCGTTCGCCTGCTGGTACTTCCCCTTCTGTGCAAGCTCACATGGATAGTGTGTAAAAGACCATCGCAGAGATGCGAGCGATGATGGTAGCTGGTGGTTATGCGTCTTCCTCGCAGTATGCTCCACCTTATCCATCTTCTGCTGTTCGTCCTATGTTACCTCCACTCTATCCAGAAGACAAAGATATTAAAACTACCCGTTTCGCTGGAAACACTCCCCAACGCAATACTTATTTATAGATCAGTGGTTGCATAAGTGGGAAGAGTATTTTGATTTGAAACGGTCCCCAACTAATGAGGGTTGGCGGGTCCGCAAAGCTGCTTACCATTTCACTGATTTTGCTGACAGGTGGTGGTGCAAGTTGTTGAAGTCTAATCAGGCTCCATCCACCTGGCTTGAGTTGAAGCGAGTTTTCAGAGCTCAGTTTATTCCTCCACATGAGCATGTGCGTGCGACGGATGCTTGGCTTTTGCATCGTCAGAGGCAGTACATGGTCCAGGAATATGCTGATAGGTATCGTGAGACACTTATCAAGATTCCGGAAGAGATTCCCGAGTGGCTGGTAGTCCACAAGTTCATATTTGGCCTTCGTGAAGAGTTGAGGCCTTCAGTGCTTAATGAAGGGTGCAAGACCTTAGAAGAGGCAGTTGCTACAACTCTCAACTTTGAAGGTAATGTGCGCACCAAGGCTGAATCTGGAGCGCCAAGCTGGCCTTAGAAGAAGGGTTCGCGAAAGTCTGGCCAAACTGGTCAGAAAGGCTTTTTGCAGAAGGATCCTATCCAGATGCAGCAGACTTTGAAGCGCAAGGCGGGATCTCCTATGGCTCGTCGTGCTTACGACAAGTCTCCCCTCAGTCCTGAGCAAAAGAAAAAGGCCAAGAAAGACGGATTATGCTTTTTCTGTCTTGGCAAGCATCTTTTCAAAGATTGTCCTCGACGTACGGGCAAGAAGCTCTATACTATGCAACGTCAAGATGAGGACAAGGATGAAGAGATTTTGGAAGACTTATTAGTAAGCGACGATGAGTAGGCAGCCCCCTGTATAGTTTTTCTTTCTTTTGCATGTATAAAGTTTGGACATGAGGGTTTGTCTCATGTTTTAAAAGGGGGGGAGACCATCTATTGAGGGTCCTCTTGTTACCTATATGCAAACAAAGAGAATGGAGATTCAGTATTTGTGGTTGTGTTATGTGAATGTTGATTCCAGTTTGATTCTCATGTTGGTGATAATCAGATAAGCACACTCACTAATAAACCACAAGAAGCTTCATTTACTTTTGCATCCCCTAGTACACATGCATTTGCATTACAGCCTAGATGTGACCCAGCAAGTGAGTTGCAAAAGTCCATCCGCATGCAGTTTAAACACGTGCTAATTAGTAATATGCCAGAGGGATTGCCGCCTAGTCGGAACGTTGATCATCGTATTGAGCTCGTTTCAAGGGCAACTCCGGTATGTAGGCCTCCTTATAGGATGAGCCTAAAAGAGGAAGAGGAAGTCAGAAAGATGTTGGAGGAGTATCTCAAGCTGGGGTACTTTTGTCCGAGTTATTCACCTTTCGCCTCTCCTATTTTACTTGTTAAGAAAAAGGATGGTAGTTTCGGGATGTGTGTAGATTACAGGGGATTGAATAAGATCACCATAAAACACAGGAATCCGATGCCCAGGATTGATGATCTATCGGATGCGTTGCAAGGTGCAACCATTTTCAGTAAGATAGATCTCAAAAGTGGATACCATCAAATACGGATTCGAGATGAAGACATCCAGAAGACAGCCTTCCGAACCCGTTTCGGTCATTATGAATTTTTGGTTATGCCATTTGGGTTAACCAATGCCCCAGCCATGTTCATGATGCTCATGAACGATGTCTTGCGAGACTATATGGGCAAGTTTGTCGTCAATTTTATTGACGATATATTGGTTTTTAGTAAAGCGGTCGAGGAGCATGGGGTTCATCTCAAGACCGTATTGGGCAAGTTACAAGCTTTTGTCTTGTATGCCAATGCTCAGAAGACAGAGTTGTGTAAGACTCATGTCGAGTATTTAGGTCACGTAGTGACAGTTGAGGGTATTTTGGTTGACCCAGCCAAGGTGGCTGTGGTTAAGAAGTGGCCGAGGCCTGCCGATATACGCTAATTACAATCTTTCTTAAGTTTTTGCAAGTTCTACCGGCAATTCGTTAGGAACTATTCCAAGGTAGCTACTCCTTTGATGGACCAGTTACGGAAAAACAGCACTGTAGATCGGTGGGTTGCTAAAGCTCAGCATAGGTTTGAGAACTTGATGGAGGCGCTGGCCACGGCTCCAGTTCTCAAGTTTGTTGATACCCAGAAACCATTTGACCTAGAGACGGATGCAAGTGGCATTGCTGTAGGTGCAGTGTTGAGCCAAGATGGTATACCCGCACGGGAGCAAGAGTTGTATGTGAGTACATGCGCTTAAGGTGTGGAGACATTATTTATACGGCACCGAGTTTTATGTGTACACAGATCATTATACTTTATAGTATTTTGCACTCAGCCAGATTTGTAAGGCCGCCAAGCTCGGTGGGCCAAGCTGATGCAGGAATTTCATTTGGAAATTCGCTTCCGAGGAGGGAAGGAAAATGTGGTCGCTGATGCACTATCGTTGGTACTGCATCAGATGAGCCTTGCCTATAGTTGACAGTGATCTCATGGAGGAGATCAAGAGGGCTCAACAAAAGGACCCACATTGTCAGTGTGTGTAGCCTATGCATGCAAGTTAGTCGACCAAGCGGAAGAGTCAACCTCGCCTGTCGCTTCCGTAGAGGAACACACCAGTACGTATTTGACATACACCGTGAAGGAAGGTATGTAGTTGAGAAAACGGAAAAGTATTTGTGCCAGACGTGAAGGATCTTCATCGTAAGATACTTCATGAATGCCATGTTAGTCCTTGCGCAGGGCACCCTGGTATTGATAAGACCAGTGAGCTTTTGAGAAGGCATTATTTCTGGCCACAATTGCAGCAGGATGTAAGAGAGTACGTCCAACGTTGCACGGCTTGTGAGGTGAACAAGGCCGAGAGAGTAAGTCCTCCGGGCTTGCTACATCCACTTGAGATACCTACAGGAAGGTGGGAAAGCATCTCTATGGACTTTATTGTTGGGCTACCCAAGATCCAGAATGGATTAAATTCCGTTATGGTAGTGGTAGAAAGGTTTTCCAAGATGGCTCATTTCATCGCAATGACGAAGAAGGTCACAGCTCCGCAAGTGGCTGAGTTGTTTATTCAGAATATTGTCAAGTTACATGGTCTTCTGAAGTCCATAGTTTTTGACAGGGATCCCAAGTTTACGGAAAATTTCTGGATTGAGGTGTTCGCCAAGCTGGGAACACAGTTGCGGATGAGTAGCTCTGAGCATCCTCAAACGGATGGTCAGACAGACCGAGTGAATCAGATCTTGGAATATGCTTAGGGCAAATGTGAGTAGTATGCAAACAGACTGGGTAAAGCATTTACCGCTATTGGAGTTCGCGTACAATGATAAGAGACATGCGTCCACTGGATTGAGTCCATTTGAGCTCAATTATGGTTTCAGGCCACTGAGTCTTGCAATCATAGGGATTCTACATAGGGTACCTAGTGCTGTAGAGTTTTTGGCTCAGATGCAACAGAAGCTAGAGATGGCACGTGATAACTTGTCCAAGGCTGTAGCTAGGGCAGAGAGTTATGCCCGTGAGAACCGTACCTATCGGGAATTTGAGAATGAAGATTGGGTGTATTTACTAGTCCCTTCGAAGTTGAAGGTGCTATGCACAGGAAAGTGCGCCAAGTTATTTCCTAGGTATTGTGGACCATGGTTGATTATTAAGAAGGTGAGCCAAGTAGCTTATAAGCTACAGCTACCTGTAGGATGCAAGGTGCATCCAGTATTCCATGTTAGCAAACTGAAGAGATGTTTGCACGATGGCGATAGCCTGGTGAAAGGTCAAGTGTCTCTTGAGAAGAAAGACACCACAGGTTATTGGCCAGATAGAATCCTAGATCGAAGGGAGCGACGATTGTGGAATTGTCTCCTTCAAGAGTATCTAGTAACCTGGAAAGGGCATCAGTTGTCAGATGCTACCTGGGAGACGCGACAGGCGTTGCAGAAGTCTTACCCAGAGTTTGTCATCGAGGACTGATGACTTGCCAGAGGAGGGAAGGATTGTTAGGGTCCAGTTACAACTCTATCATGACCTTGGCACGGCCGGTCACCAAAGGGGCCTGAGGCCAAGTATTGGCAAGGGCCGGTGACCGAGGAGGACATCAGTCCCAAGTTGGGACCGGTGCGTCACGAGCAGTGACCCGGTGTGGCCGCCTGACAAGTTGTCAGAGATGCGGTGTGTCTTGATCGTCGAGACCCTAGTCGTCAATGATGAGATGCTAGCTGGCAAGTAGTTGGGGTGACCAAGAGGGTCACAGGTCTTTGGTGGGGCACGGGGGTGGTACCCTATGAGTCACTCAGTATTCGCAGGTCACAGGGGTCATGCATGCCAAGTGGACTGATCACCCACAGGTGGATGCCATGTGCCAGTTGACGGGAATAGCAGGTAGGACGACTCAAGGAGGGAGTGCCTATGGTTGGGAGGTTCATTCTACACACCGGCTTCTAGGATTCACGAGCTTGGAGAGACTGGCTTGTGACACATAGGTTCATCTTCTTTACATGGGTGGGCTCCATGATAGAAGGAAACAAGAAGGATATACAACTGATGGAAGGAAGAGGCTCACTCAAGATCAACTCACTTTGTAACTTTCACTAGATAATCAACAAGTTGCACCGTAGGACCTAATCCGGGTCCACCCTCCGTGCCCTGGCCCGTGATCTGTAACAAGCAAGATCCGACCTCCAACCCTGATAGAGTCCCATACAACTGCCAAGGCCATCAGCAATCTCCTACCTCAGGCTAGCACTCCTCCTGGCTGTGCACAAGCGCTCTCCATCCACCTCCTCTTAGGTAGGTAGAATGAATGGATTAAGAGAAAACCTCTCCTTGTATACCTCCAAGGTAGGAGTCTCCAAGCCTAGCACACATCCTGGAACATGACACGTGGCGACCATGCAGGTCCACGAGTCACTGGTCAAGTCAATGGGCCCAGTCAACGTTCGGTTTCAAGTTGGGTTTGGGATCTAAGAGAGTTGGGTCGATTTGCTAGGCTTGAAAAGCATCATGAAGATCAAGATCGACACGAGGAAAGACAAGAGGATCATCATGAAGATGGGATGTATGCTTTGCATATATGGTTGTAGTGTTGGAAACTAAGGATCAATGTACTTCCAAGGAAGCTAAAAAAAGGATATTTGGAGGAAAGGTATGGATGAAGAATACAACTCAATCATAAAGAACAAGAATTGGAGGCTTGTTCAGTTACCTACAGGTAAAAGGCTATTGGATGAAAGTGAATCTATAGAACTAAGTACGAACCAGATGGTTCTATAGACAAACATAAGGCAAAGTTGGTTGCAAGAGGGTACACTCAACAAGAAGGGATTGACTATGAAGAAACTTTTGCACCAGTTGCTAAGTTAACTACTATGAGGATAGATTTGTCATTGGCAGCTCAATTTGGCTGGGATATTCAACAAATGGATGTTAAGAATGCATTCTCGAATGGATTTCTAGAGGAGGAAGTCTACATGGAGCAGCCAGAGGGATACATAGTAGCAGGACAAAAAGACAAGGTTTGCAAGTTGTACAAGGCATTATACGGACTTAAGCAAACACCCAAGGCATGGTACACGAGGATTGACACATACTTTGAGGAGCTTGGATTTCAAAGGAGTAGTTCAAAGCCTACACTTTATGTTTTGATCAGGGATGGTCATATTGTTATTGCCGTGATGTATGCGGATGATCTTGTTATCACAGGTTTAAATCCTGATGCGACTCAAGAATTTTAAGAAAGATCTCTCATCGGAGTTTGACATGAAAGATCTTGGCTCACTACGATACTTTCTTGGGATTGAGGTATGGAGAGTAGTACATGGGCTATTTATTTCTCAATCTAAGTATGCTCATGAACTTCTTGAAAAGTTCAATATGTCAGAGTGCAAGCATATTTCTGTAGGAAATCAAAGTGCCAAGATCCTTCTAACATTCAATCTCCATATACAAGAAGAAGAGGGAGAGGGTTAGGCGCCCTCAAGGAGAGAGAAAGTAGTAGCAATGCTTGAAAGGGAATGAATCACAAATGAACAATGAGTACATATAAATAGGCCTTCCAAAGGCCTAGACTTTTCCAAACCCTAAGTTCTAGAACCTACTAATTATAGGGCACTCCCAAAAGTCAAGATAGGGCCCCTTAACATAATTAGACTTTACTTGGACCCACGAGTTATTACTAGACCAAAATTGGGTCCAACTTAGCTAAAACTAACTTAACATGGTCTAAATAATAAACCTAACCCATGGTTACACAAGTCTCCACCTTTTGGGTCAAAGTAACCTATGGGAAATTAACATTATCATTTATTATTTCTAACAATTTCTACCACGATATGACAGTGGATGTAAGCTTACTAAAGCTGAGGATGATCATGATGTAGATGAAAAGTTGTATAGAAAGCTTGTTGGAAGCTAATCTAACAAGCTACTAACCAAGTACTGATTTGTTATGATTTTTACATGGTTTGAGAGAGAGAGAGAGAGAGAGAGAGAGAGAGAGAGAGAGAGAAAGAATTTCAAAAACCACAACTTCAGAAAAGACGAGAATCAGCCATCAGCCAATCATTGCACAAGCAATGAAAATTTGGAGAGCATTGATAAGTTAAATACTTCTCTCCTGGTAACATTGAACAACATCGATAGATGAGATTCATGCCAATGTTGAAGTTGAGAAGTGCACCAGTGGACTCCACTCTTTGAAAATTTACACATTTGCTAATTTTGTCTGCTTTTTTTCAAGAGACATATCGCTTCTTGAGCAGCTTTGTTGTTTCATAGAGTTTGTTGTCTCTATAAAGAACATTGAACTTACTTTTATCCACCACGATTGTAAGATGTGCCTGGGCATTATTCTATATAATAAACTGATTCACTCATTGGTCAAAACCTTTACCAGCAGGTAAAAAGCTTTTAAGGGCATGTGAATTTCTGATGTCATTCATGGCATACAGGCAGGTAGATTTTATGGCAGGCCCTTTTTCACCTTGGAAAGGATTTTCATTTCAGTTCAAAGATACCCCTTTACTTTGTTGTTAAAACACCATTATTTGTAGCAGCATCAGCTTTACACGAAGCTGCAATACCTGCTACTGATTGTACTTCTAGGAAATGTATGACAACAATGGATGTTCATTTACACAGAATTGGCTCATAAAATCAGAAAAACATATAACGTGCAGGGCTAGAGTCTGTGGCATTACAATCAAAGCCTAGTAATGCAAAGAGTGATCAAACTAGAAAGAGGAGGTTTTTGAAAATCCAAAAAATACAAGAGGTCTGAAGAATTCAGCAAAAAATAGAGCCAATCACCGGGAGGGGAAGTCCTATACATGGAAAAACATCTCCAATTCCAAGAGTTGGATCCTCAGCAGCAACCAAAAGCTGATGGTGCTGCCTGGTCTGTGTTTCTACGCAGAAAGGTAATACAAATGACGATCTGTGCAGAGAATCTAGGCTGCTGTGATAGTGAACCGTTGCCAATTACGCAGTTAGGGTTTCAGAATCTGCAGGCGCAAGTGAGCACTTGCTAAGAACCGATTCCTTGAACTTTCTATTTATGTTCTTTGGTCCTGCAGCCTACCATCACGTCAGCTTCATGCTATCCTCTTCTGGAGTGCGATGGATTTTCTGGGAGATCTCTTGGTTGTTTCAAGACGGGAAAGCAGAAAATGAGGTGAAAAACGTTGAAAATCCTGGTGAAAGATGCTACTGTTTGGATTTTCTATGGCTGAGACTTTGATTGGATTTTCTACGGCTGAAGCTTGATTCCGAAACTATGGTGGATTCGTAAAGATCCTTGTTTTGTCTTGTGATTGGAAATCTGATACCTTCAAAACTAATAACCTCATCAAAATGTAAAATACTGATTGAAAATTGCAAAAGGTTCACTAATTGCTTTGTGATGTCCATACAAAAGTAGCTTGGCGCTTTGTTTCAACTTGGGCAGGTGCTGTGAGAAAAACAAACCTAGACTAGAACAGTAGACTCAAAATCGCACTAGGAGCTGCTGAAGGACTGCCATATCTTCATCACGATTGCTGCTTTTGGATGAAAATCTTGAGGCACACCTCTCTGATTTTGGATTTGCCAAGAATATTCCTGACCTTCATATCTGGGTGCCAACAGCAACCCCTACTTCCTAGCAGTGTCTTGCTCCCAAAAAATCCTAAGATTCTACATAAGATCCTCTTGTAGCTTTCTAGATTTATGCTCAACATTTGATTTGATCCATGTCATTCATAGAGAGCACGAGCAGCTCAGCTTGTTCTCATCTCCACATGAGCTCATAACCTGATCATTTTATTTTTCCATACATGATTAAGCAACTAGGGATTCAATGAAATTCCGAACCGTCGACAGCAAGTCATCTCCAAGACAATGGAAGAGCAAGAAAAGTGGATGGCGAATACACTCAACATCAGGGTACAAAGAGTCAAATTTGAAGGAAAAGACCTGCTTGCTGAATCAAATGCATATATTTCCTCCACGAGGAAGCCATTGTTGCAGCTTGGGAGGGTAAGCTCCAACCCTCAGTGGTTTTTATGCGGTTTCACGATGCAAACCTTCAGCAAACGGTTTTATGCAGACGAGGATCATTTGATGTAGAATGAACTGCATGGAAAGACCCCTTGCTTATTTAAAAGCTAGTTTCTGCTGAATTAAGGTTTCTGATAACAAGCATAACTCACTAAGGTTCTGAATCATGTCTTCTTGTTTCATTGAAAGATTGATTGTAATTCAATTTTTTCTGGTTGAAATGAACTGTTTGCAAGGTAGAAACATGATTCTAGATTTGCATGCTGAGGATTAGAAGTTTTTCCTTAAATCCTCCAGTGAGTCTGCATGTTTTCGAACATAGATTGGAAGAGTTACTGGGATAATTCTTTGATTCTGTGCAGAGCTCAAAGCTAGGATTGAAAGAGATCGTTCACTTTTTGGAATTGTTATTCCATGTTGAAAAGCTTACTTGATCTTCCCTTTGTTTATGCAAACCTGTAAATTTACAGGATGAAAACTTTAGAGTCAGTGTAAGAGTTAGAGATTGAAAGAGTGATGTAACCCGTTGCTGTTTCCTCAGACCTTGTTTTTACAATAGCTTTATTGTAGAAAGAAAACTGTTGTAGTAATGAGGGCAACCTGGTACTTATGCTTCAGACCAGGAACTGTTGTGATGGTCGATGAGTTCTGATGCAGCTATATGGTACCCTGAAGTGCTTGTCAGTAGGAACCGTTTTCTTCCCAGAGTTGCGAGGTAATGGAGAGCAGATGAACTGGTTACTGCTCAGAAAAGGAGAACTAATGTGATTCTAGCAGTAGAGGCAGCCCTTGAAGGGAAGGCATGACTTCTTTCCTTGGCTGGAGCAGAACAATGGCTGTGGTAGCTCGATGTAGGCTACCATCGCCTCTTTCTTCCGATTTTACTGAAAGCAGAAATGAAGAACCTGCTGACCCGCTTGTTTCGCATTAATGCAAATCTGTTACAGCACTCTGCCAAGCCGTTAGGGAAGGTGGCGCACGTCCATCTCCTGATTGCGCTTATCCTGCTCGCTCGCTCGCTCTCTCTCTCTCTCTCTCTCTCTCTCTCTCTCTCCAACGCTTCACGTTATGCCAATTTATCATTCTAAAAAGGTGTAACCCTAAATAAACCCTAAATTTATCATTCTAAAAAGGTGTAACCCTGGATCGCGCTCGCGCTCCTTGGGCACTCTCTCTTTCTCTCTTCGCGCAAATATCTCTCTTCTAAATCTTTCTCTCTATACTAAATTTCATTACATTTCAGCTTAGGGTTTTTTGTTAGGGGTTCGAAACCTTGTTGCATGTTTTTTTAGCATGGGTATATGCATGCTTTATTTATTTTTCCTTTTATAAGGTAATAGATCGAACTTTATCCTTGATGCAATGAATAAATTGCAAGGGGATTCATGATTAACTACTAGTAATTGTTCATTACATTATTATGGGTTGGCTGACTGCTTTATGAATCCTGGCCCACTTGTTGGTTTGATAAAGGTGATTTTGTGGAATCCACCTAACCCGACGATTGAGAATGCTAATTCTCCATACCTTGATCGAGGAAATGATTGAAGGAATATTCTTGCCTATTTGTAAATCCTAATGGAGAATTTACAAACTAGGTTCATAAATTTGGGATCAATGGCAAATTAACGATTCCTCGAGGAATGGTTCCCATGGTTACGGAAATTCGGATTTCTCGATATCTTGTTTTTTAAGGGTTTAATTTTGGAGTAAGGTTACTCCCAGTAAATTGAGTTACATGGTGTTTGAGTTTTTTTTTCCTTTTCAACTCGATGGAACACCGATGGGTTTGTTATTGTATTCTCGATGATTTTGATCATTGAGATTGGGCAAGCCAAAGCTTTTAAGATACTTGTTAAAGTGAGTTTCTGACAAATTAATGGAGTAAAGTTGATAATATTTGGAGGTAACTCTTTAGTCGACACATAAGTTTTTGTCGAATACCATGAAAGGAGTGCCCGAATCCAAATTTTATGGATTTTCCATTTTTATACTTCCATATGTTAGAAACAACTTCAATGGTGTAATGCGTAAGCCAATGTAATGAAAAGGGAAGCAGCATATCATTTACTTGTGTCTAGAGGGTTTCTAGTGCCTTAGCTGATGAAATTTTTCGAGAGACAGAAAAGTCTAAGGGTGGAAGAAAAACGGACACTTGAGTTAGTAAATGAGTTTGGGTTATCTAATTTGGATTTGTAGATAATCCCTGTGAGGAAATTGCATAATGTCATTGAATTCGTTAATTGGAATTCATATTGAATATCTATAAGACCAGAGTTGACTCTAGTTGTAACTAGAAATTGTGATATGGAAGTGAGAATTGACACTTGGTTCACATTTGTACTCTTAAGAACCTTATTCCTAAGAGTTTGAACTCTCAGATGGGAGGGATTTGGAAAACTTGGTACCAACAAGAAAGGTTGTATAATGTGACGGTAAAATGCTGTCAGGATTCTTGTTAAATCACAATTTCATAAATGGATTATCGTGATCCATTACGAAAAAAAATGGGGGTTCTCCAGTGCTTGGTGGAATGGATATATGCCTATACGGTATGGGAAATCCAGATGGATTTTAAGATTTTTGGAATATTGGATAAGGCGGTTAAAGATCTTCTAGAATGAATGAAATTTCTTGTACTAATTCTTATATAGATTTTGGACATCTATTATGGATTTACATCGTTATATTTGAATTCAAAATGTTTTTTTTTTGTTAATGAATGCACTTGGATTATTCAACAATATATGAACGATATTTTTCGTCCATACCTGGGTCAATGCCTAGTGGTATCCTTAGATGATATTTTCATCTACATTGAATCACTTAAGGAACATAGGAGAATTCAATGGGTTGAAATATTTTTTTTTTAATTGGTTGAAAATTGGATCCTATGTTTGGATATAGGATAATCAAATAATCTTTTTGATTTTCTGATGACCAAATCTAGAGGCGAAGAATTTTTCTGGAGAAAAAACTGATGGTATGGGACATCAGTGTTTTCAAGGGGAATTTTTTTGCGAGAGTGATCTGTAGACCATTGGTTAGTGATTATAGTAATGGTAATGCTAACAAATGAAACCATTGCTTATTTTGTTTAGGGTATTTGGAGAGATTATGAGATATAGATCCGGATCCTTAAATGGTATCTCATAAATTTCAAATTGGAAACCCTTAAAAGCTATTTCTCACCTTTTAAAGAACCCTTACTTCTTTTGAATTTCTCTTACATGGACCTCAGATTAAATTTCATATGATCCTTTCAGAACGAAAATTATTTCTTTTCTGAAGGACTATTCATAATCATGTGAATTACTACTTGTGTGAATAAGGTTTGGAATTTGAAATGTTCCAGGATGAGGGTATTTCAATTTCTTAATCCCAGATTGTCTCTTATGCATAGACATCTCTCAAAAGATGATGGTTACTATCACTCGTGTTGAGAATATCTAGAAGAAAATCCCTGTGCATAATAGAGTGAATTCTATTTGGAAGGCTATCTTATTATTGACTTTTCACGATTCTGATATTTTCATTTGTCAACTCTCTAGTAAATTTTTATAAGAAATTGGGAATTTCTTTTTAAAATGAGAGGTGAAGTGAGGAGTAAGATTCTATTAAGAGGACCTATCAGTTGCACAGATTTTGGATGAGAGAAATTCTCTAGGGATTGTGTGGAACAATCTAGAACTAGAGATGGATTGAAATTGGAGACCATTATAAGTAATACTGAGTAAGATCAGAAGTTACTAATTCCACTTGATAGGGATAGAAGTAAGTTTGATCATGGAATGTCTTTCCTGAATCAACCTAACCTTAGTGGATACAAGGATCAGGGGAAAAGGTTGATTAAAGTAGGAGGAATTTGGTGATAAGAGATAAGATTGGATTAGAAAACTCGTGAAAGTGAATGTGTTCTTAGTCTTAGATATTTCCCAGATATGTTATTTACTCAAGAGAAATAGAATTATTTAGTACCTGAGTCACAAGATTCTCAATGAGATATGTGAGTAACATATGCGGATTTTGGAGAAATCTATCAAATATGAGACATCGACCTACGAATGTTCAAATGCAGGAGTTTGTCCCAACAGCTCCACTCACCATCGATGGGCCCAGACCCACGACTGTTCAACCACAAGCTGAAGCTATCCATGTCATCTACCTAGGAGAAATGTCCACTCAAGCACTTGCAGTTCGAAGGTCTGCAAGACAATGACAACAACCTAATCGTTTTGTCCCTCAGACGTTCATCAATCATAATGAATATGCCACTGTCACAGAAGCATTGTCAGTGCCCAATTCAGACGAATGGAAAGCTGCCATGGATGTTGAGTACCATTCCTTGATGAAGAACAAGATCTGGAGTCTTGTTAATCCTCCTATAGGTATTAAACCTATTGACTCTAAGTGGATCTTCAAGCTAAAGCTTAAGCTAGATGGATCAGTATCCAAATGGAAAGCTCGTTTAGTGAAAAAGGATTTGAGCAAGTCTATGAAATAGATTACAATGACACCTTCAGTCCAATGGTAAAGCATCAAACTATTCGCACCTTGCTAGCTATAGCTGCTTTACAAGATCTAGACATTCATCAAATGGACGTCTAGACAACATTTCTTCATGGATACATGCAAGAAGACATATTCATTTATCAATCAGAAGGTTACGTCCTTCAAAGCCAAGAGCATTTAGTATGTAAATTGCACAAGGCACTGTATGGCCTCAAGCAAGCTCCTAGGGCCTGGTATGATAGAATAAATCACTTCTTGTTGCAACAAAACTTCACTTCTTGCTCTACAGACTCTAATGTATATCTTAAACGAAAGGGGTCAGGTTATGTTATAATAGCATTATATGTTGATGATTCTTTAATTATCAGCAATTTAGATCAGTTGCTTCATGAAACCAAGTCTTTGCTTTGATCAGAATTCGAGATGACTGATTTAGGCCCAGTCCATTACCTACTCGGTAAGGAGATTCACATAGATCACGCAAGCAGAAGGATTATTGTAAGTCAAGAGTCATATTCAATCAATGTACTTTGCAGATATGGCATGGAGGATTGCAAGCCCATAGACACACCTATGGATTCAGGATTTAAGCTGTCCAAAGACATGTGTCCCAAAACTCAAGCAGATTAGCAAGAAATGTGCAAGTATCCTTATCAGTCCGTCACAGGATCTATAATATATTCTATGATCTTCACACGATAGCATATGTAGTAAGCACGCTGTCTCAATACATGTCCAATCCAGGCTTACAGCAATGGAAAGCTCTGCAAAGAGTACTGAGCTACATTCAAGCTTTAAAGCACTATGCTTTGAGCTACAATGGTAATACAGAAGTTGCACTCACACTAATCACATATTCAGATTCAGATTGGGTAGGAGACGTGGATACCAGAAAATCCACATCAGGTTATATTTGTTTCCTTGCAGGAGGACCCATTTCATGAAACAACAGAAAGCAAAAATGCATTTTGTTGTCCTCTACAGAATCCGAATATATTGTAGCTACATCAGCAGTGAAGGAGATAATATGGCTAAGAAGGTTTTTGCAAGATCTGCAATTCCCACACAAATCGGCCCAACAATACTCCAGTGCGACAATCAGAGCTGTATAGCTCTATCTCTGAACCCACGTACTCATACTAGAACTAAACACATAGAAGTTCAGTTCCATTATCTTAGAGAGAAAGTTCAGAATAAAGATGTTGTACTTAATTACTATCATACATACAGTATGTTGGTTGATATTTTGATAAAGCCATTGTCTAGAGATAAACATTCTACCTTAGTAGATATGATAAATCTCAATTGTAGTTCAGATTCATAGCAGTAAGTTTAAGGGGGAGCGTTGGAGTTTAATCTTACTCCTACTCATCTTAACTACCATCCTTCCTTCTCTCAATTTTACTCTCTTAAATGAAACTTGTAAAAATGAACTGTTTTTCAACAGTCTACATATTGAACTGTTTGTCGCAACGATCTGTCTTTTTTCCTGGTAAATTTTGACAGGCGAGAAAAGCAAAAAATATGTCACTACTTTTACTCACAATTTCTGACAGACGAGAAAAGCGAAAAATGCCACACTGCTTTTACTCGCAATTTTTTACAGGCGAGAAAAGCGAAAAAAATGCAACACTGCTTTTACTAGCAATTTTTGACTGTTGGAGGGTTTGCGGATCCCAAGGCAACCCTAACCCTAGTTAATAAGTGAGAGGGATTTGGCACCCTGCGTGTGTAAGTCCAACCCGATGACCACATAGTTATTTGATTGATTAGTTAAAAGTCAATAAAAGGACTTTAGGCCTTTTGCGGGACTTTTAATGTCGCAGGGCCTAAATGTCAAGTTAGTGAATAAAGTTGGGTTTCCTTCTAATTTTGATGGTTCCCACACTTTTTTAAATTTGAATAAAAAGAGAGGCAAGACTGGACCAATAGGATTCAGAGGCTAGGGTCTTCCTCTCTACTATAAAAAGGGACCAACTCGAGCTGTTCCTCATGTTCATTTCCTCATTTCAATAAAGCGGATTGGTTCTCTTTAGAAATGGATTGATGAATGTCCTTGCTCTTCCTCTCTTCTCCTCCATTTCTCATGCTTTCTTTGGATGCTTTCTTCCAAGCACCTACACACATAGAAGCAAGAGCAAGAGGCAAAACAAAAATGAATGGGAGATGAATAATGAGGGAGAGGGGTAAGTTAGTCCTTTTATAGGGAATGTGTAGCCTTGAGGGAGTGGCTGAGGTGTCCAAAATAAGTGTGAGAGGTGTAAGGGAGACTCTAGGAGAAGTAAAGTGAGAGGGTGAGGTGTATAGATATGAGAGGGTGTTTATCAATTAGTTAGAGCAAAAGGGGAGTAGGAGGGCGCATTTTCTTAGGTGTCTTATGGCTTACAAGCCATGTGGAAAAGTAGGTAAGTTACATATTGATAAGGATGCAAGGTAGGTAGCTTAACATTTACTATTAGCGACTTTCAAGTTGAATTTTTCTTGGTTTACAACATTGGGATTCACCCAAGTGTTTTTTTATGACATGGGAGGAAAGGCTTTGTATATGTCCATCTTATCTTGCATAATTTTCATCAATTCATAGACCCTTTTTTCTAGGGGTTGCCCATCCCCAATCATAGTGGAGTGTGACACAAAGGGTGACTAGTCCTTTGGTTTCTTCTCCAAATCTTTATAGACTCGATTGAGCCTTCTTTATAGACTCGTTTGAGCCTTCTTCAAGTACCATCTTTAAGCTTTAAGAAGCTTCTTTAGATTCATTTTTCATGTACTCTTCTTAGTACCTGCACATACCTTTAAGAAAAGGTTAGGAGTCATACCACAAAATGGTTCATATATCAAATTGTTAGCATTGATCTACAGTTTCATTTCTTGTCTTCGGGTAATGATACCTGCACTCATATTTCATCAATTAGAAGAATAAGCTCTAATATTCAAAATATGTTTTATACAAAAAGAATGGAAGACTGGATAGCTTTTATTTCTTGGTCAATTTGGTCTATACAATTTTACACCCCTCCGACGCATTAAGCGTTGTCCTCAAAGAACATTTCTCAAATAAACATTTAAAATTTCTGGATATTCTTGGAAGAATTCTTCTTCCATCCATCTTGCATCCGTAGTAGGATAGTTTTTAAACTTGAGGAGGTATAATGCTACATACCTATATAACTAGCAGTACTTCAGACCCCTATTAGTCCATTTAGTGTTGGGGGCTACATGGCAAGGTACTCTTAGGATTAAGGGTATGTACCTTTGGATAAGGACAAACAAATGACTATACCTTAGTCAGAGGTATGGAGTCATGAGACCCTTGGATAAGGGTTATCCTTAGGATTAAGGGTAGGTGCCTTAATAAAGGTACTAGTGTCCTTGATTAAAGACAAGTAGGTGTCCATGCCTTGGATGGAGGTATGGAACCTAGAAAGGTCTTAGAAAGTCATTGGATGACTATATTTCTAAACCTTGGGCCTCAACCTTGAACCATATCACTTTATTGGTCTTGGACCATAGTATACAAGCACAACTTGGGCAATGGGTCCTAGTAGGGGGGCGCCCTCCTAAAGGGTCCATTGAGTTTCAAGTTTCACAAGAATAGTAATCAAAGAGTCATAAGCTATGGAAGATGTCTGATGACCTTCCATAAGCCTATGAAGGCTCTTGAACTCCTCTAGGCCTCTCTCTTTCTCATTGGATTTGCATGGAACTCCATAGTGTAGTAGAGGCAACTAAATGTCATCTATATAAGAGGAGTAAGGCGCTCATTGGGAGAGGGAGATATCTCTTTTGCTTATCTTGCTTATGCTTTAGTGTGGCTACTAGTGTGTAGAGTAATTCTTGTGTGTAGTATGCTAAGGGTTTAGATCTTGCTAATGGTATGGGACATAAGTAGGGTTTGGATCTTGAGTAAACTATGGTTTGTTGTAATATTCTTGTGATCTGTTTATGGTTAGCAAGGGGGTGCTAGATAGGTCTTGCTTGGAGCTTGGATCTAGCTATGGTTGGGTGGTGAATACTTGAGGCCAGCTTGTTATCTTCCTTTGTGTTTAAGAGTAGGGACACAGGTGGAGGAGAGATCCTTGGAGGCTTGCAGATCCTTACTTGCAGGTGGAGGCATCTTAGCTTGGAGTTGGAGAAGCATCCTTTATAGAATTGTTTAGGGGCTTATTTTTTTATTATGTTAGAGAAGTTTTAAAATGGGCTTTGGGTTTTTGAAAGTTTTGAGAAAAGATTTGTGGGATGGTTAGAGGAAGTCTTCCTCTACATACACAAACTCTTTTTTTGCAAAAAGATTGATTCTAGCTATGTGTTTTGATCAAAACTAATGTTTTTTATGCATAAATGAAGTGTTTGAAGTTCTGATTTTCATTTTGAAGTTCTATTTTTCAGACCTGTAAATCTAAAAATCAGATCTGAAAAGTGAAGTTTTCATCCAAACTTCATTAGTTACACCTTTCTATCTTCTAGTTTCATGAAGATGGCAATGTAGTCGTGTAACTTTGTGTATAAAACAAGTTTTGAAGTTTTGTTATTTGTCATTATGAAGTTCTGAATTTCAGACCTGTAAATCTGAAAATCAGATCTGAAACTTAAAGTTTTTATTAAGCTTCATTAATTTTCCTTTTCTATTTCATTGGATTTGGAGATCTAGAATAGTGAGAAATGTGAAAATTTTGGTTTCTTTTGTATTGACAAATAGAAATGGAATGGGATTGGGATCTTTATGTAAACCTTAGCTTGGATTTAGTTAAATGAAGTATACATAAAGATTTGGTTTTCATTTTTGCTTTGGATTAAGGCAAAGGTAGCTTGTTATTGTTGTTCTCTTAAGCTTGGATTGAACTTGCAAATAGTAGGCTTGGATTGAGCTTACAAACAATAAGATTGAATGAGTAGAAATTAAGTGCTTTTATTTTGCATTGGATGTAAAAACTAAAGCATTTCTATCATTCTAATTTGAACCCTTGTTGTTATATTTGCATAATAGGAAAACACACAAGCAACACCAATGGATCAAACCAATGATAACCCAAATTTTGATTTATCAAACCCATCCAATGTGGCACAAGCTCTTGAACATTTGTATCAACAAATTCAAGCCACTAATAAACAGCTTCTTGAAACTAAACAAAAGAACCAAGACTTGGAGTCCAGGTTAGCCAACCAGAAGAAACATGTAGTTCCACCTCCCATAAAAATGTTTAAGGGAGAGAAGAAAGATAGGAATTTACAAGTGGTAAGTTCATGACTTAATGTTTGGAACAAATACTTTAGCATGAACCAATTCCCAGAATGTGAAAAGTTATCCACTGTTACTATGTTCCTTGAGGGAAGAGCCTTAGTATGGTGGGATGACCTAGTTGCAAAAGGCAATCAGGGGGAGTGTTAGAAAGTGTCAAGGTTATAGCCCTTGCACAACACTCTTGGAACACAAATGGATGGGTAGCTCAGTGGTAGAGCACCCCACCGGAATGGGGGAGGTCCTAGGTTCAATTCCTAGCCCGACCACACACACCAAGTGTAAAAACTTTTCACATGGTATTAGAGCCATGGTTGTGGGTGTGATCTAGGCGGGTGGTAGCTAAAAAGGGCTATGCCTTGAAAGGGAGTGTTAGAAAGTGTCAAGGCTATAGCCCTTGCACAACACTCTTGGAACACAAATGGATGGGTAGCTCAGTGGTAGAGCACCCCACCGGAATGGGGGAGGTCCTAGGTTCAATCCCTAGCCCGACCACACACACCAAGTGTAAAAACTTTTAAAAATTACCGCAAATAAGGATCTTAAAACACTTAAAATGATGAGGGAAACAATAGATTATGATCTCATAAAATTAGCACAAGTTGAACCATCAAAATCCATCAAAAATCTATGCTTGAACCTCACTAAATGGCCCAAATCCTTGAAGAAGGCTTCACACGTGTGAAAGTACGGCCTCCCACAGTCTGAGTATTGTACACCATACCTACATTCAATCCTATAATCATTAGTAATCACAAGAACTCAAACAATTATGAACATAGAGAGCAATTGCACCATTATGAGAGAAAAATCATGAAATTGCTTGATTGATTTTGGTGAGATATCATCACCTATATATACATGATCCATCACGGTTTTGGGCAGGTATGAGTAGCCCTAAACCTATCCTTAATGCTAATTTTGGTGGATCTTTCATCCCTACCAAGTTAGGGTTGGAATCTTGGAGATCCCTCAACAATGCAAAAATTATCAAAAAAATTTCTCTCTTATATCTAAGCATAATTTGGACTCATTCCAAAGGTTCTAAAACTTAGGTCTATTTGAGAACATCCTTATGAATGGAATCCTATGCTATTTGACATGTGTGACAAGCCACATCATGACCATCTAACTATTTACAAGTCATATGACCAAAACTAGTCAAGCTAGAATTGTAAATTTTTAACACTCCTCCTCACTATCTAGCTTGGTTCAATCATTGCTTTACTAATCACTCCAAGTGATGATCTGAACTTTATAAAAGGTGTCTTTTGAAGCGGTTTAGTAAGTAGATCAGCTACACATTCATTGCTTGGAACATGCTCCAAAGCAATCTCCTTGGCTTGCACCAAAGTGATGGCATATCTCAATGTGCTTAGATCTTGCATGGAAGATTGGGTTAGATGCAAGGTGTTGGGCTGATATATTGTCATTGTAGATGATTGGTGCCTCCTCTAAATCCATGATCTTTAGCTCCACCAATACTATCTTGATCCAAAGTACCTCCTTTGTAGTGGTTGTCAAAGCTTTGTACTCGGCCTCGGTTGAAGATAGAAATATAGTTTCTTGTTTTTTTGAGAGCCATGAAACCACACCTTCTCCTATGAAAGTTGAATAGGCACTTGTTGATTTCCTATCCGTCTTGTCCCCTCCAAAATCTGAATCACTAAATGCATGAAGGTTAATCACATCTCCTCTATATGGAATCCCAAAATCCAATGTACCCGAGATGTATCTTAGAATCCTCTTAGCCTTTTTTCAATGGATATTCAATGGCTTTTGCATGGATTGGCTCAACCTACATACACTAAAGCTAAGATCTGGTCTAGTTATAATGATCCACATTAAGGATCCTATAAGTTGCCTAAACAAAGTGATGTCCATGAAGGATCTTTCATCATCTTCATTTGGCACTTTTACATCTTGCTCCATTGGTGTGTCAACACTTTTGCATACTTCCATCTTAAACTTATTCAAAAGACTTTGAGCATAGTTTACTTGACTTATATAGATAAAATCAGACCCTCTAAGCACCTCTATTCCTAAGATGAAGTGAAGACACCCTAGATCTACCATCTTGAACTCTAAGGAGATATCTATCTTGATTTTTTAAATACCATCAACACTATTTTCACTAATGATGATGTCATCTACATAAATGAGTAAAAGTACAATACCAACATCATCAAACTTAATGTAAAGAGTGGGATCATATTCACTTTGAGCAAAAGAAAGTGAAATAAGATAGCAATGTAGTCTTGAATTCCAAGATCTTGAGGCTTGCTTCAAGCCATAGATGCTTCTTTGGAGATGGCATACTTTGTTCTCCATTCCATGCTTGATGAACCCTTGTGGCTGCTCCATATAGATATCCTCTTCCAAAAAACCATTCAAGAAAGCATTAGAGACATCCATTTGACATAGGATCCATCCAAAATGTGATGCAAGTGCAATGATTAGCCTTATTGTGACCATCTTGGCCATGGGTGCAAAAGTTTCCTAATAGTCTATCCCTCTGTCTTGAGCATAAACTTTTGAAACTAATCTTGCTTTATGTTTGTTAACACTCCCATTTGCATTCAACTTAAGCTTGAAGACCCACTTGCATCCTATTACATTCCTTTGAGGTCTCTCAACAAGCAACCAAGTTTCATTCTCAATCAAGGCATCATACTCATCCAACATTGCTTTATACCATTCTTTGGAGTTCAATGCATCTTCAACATTAGATGGTCCTTCAAAACTAGATAAATCATAAGAAGTGGATGAGATACCCTCAACTTGCTGTCCTTTGCCTTGATATGTGAGCCTTGATGGCTCCACTTTTTCCCTTGAAGATCTCCTTGGTGTGATAGGTGGGTTTGGTGCTTGCTCCTCCATGAGCTCCTCCTCAAAACGAAGATCTTGCTCCTCGGCCATCTTCTTCTTGATTGTCGGAGCACTTGAGCCTTCTTCAAGCATATGTATATGATGTTCATCAAAGATAACATCCCTTGAAACAACAAATTTGTTCAAGGATGGGAGATAGACTTTGTAGCCCTTGCTTGAGCTTGCATATCCAAGCATGATCTCTCTTGTGAAAGATGGATCCTCCTTGGTTCTTGTTTCCAATGGCACATGCACATAACATATACACCCAAAAACTTTCAAGTGATTAAGATTGGGTTTCTTTCCATACAACATCTCATAAGGAGTTTTGTCTTCAATTGCTTTGCAAGACGACCCTATTCATCAAGTAGTTTGCACATACAAGAGACTCACCCCAAAAGGATTTGGGCAAACAAGCATCTAATCTTGAAGCCTTAGAACATTCACATAATGTTCTATTCCTTCTTTCAGCAACTCCACTTTGTTGAGGAGTGTAAGGACAAGAAGTCTCTTTCTTGTTCCCTTCCTCCTCACAAAAGGCCTTGAACTCATTGGAGATGAATTCTCCACCATTGTCACTAGTAAGAATCTTGATGCTATGATTATGATGCTTTTCCACAAACAGCTTGAACTTTACAAGAGTATCAAATACTTAAGACTTGAAGGAAAGTAAGAACACCCAACAATATCTTGAGTAGTCATCAATGAAGGTTAAAAACATGGATGAACCTCCATTAGATTTGGTGCTAGCAATGTGCACATCCGAGTGTATGAGTTCAAGAGGATGAGATGACTTTGTGATGGAGTTAGGAAACACCTTCTTATGTGCCTTGGATAAGGCACGAGCTTCACAAACCTTGTCTTCCTTCCCAATAGACCTTGGTAGGCCTAAAGCATACTCCTCCTTGATCATAGCCTCCATGGAACCCGAGTTGACATGTCCAAGTCTTTGGTGCCGTAAAGTAAAGGTAGATATCTTGCTCTTCTCAGCCAACATGACAACATTAGTATCCACAAATGCATCCAACTTATAAAGTTTGCCAAGTCTAGTGCCCTTAGCCACTATCTTACCCTTCTTCTTGATGAAACATTCATTTGAAGCAAAGTCAACATTGAAACCATTGTCTACCATTTGGCCAACACTTAATAGATTCTTCGTTATTGTAGAAATGTACAAAACACCTTCTATGTTGATCTTTTTGGAAGATCCTAAGCAAAGGGGAATGCTGCCAACTCCTTCAATCTTACAAGCTTCATCATTTGCTGTATAGATAGACTTTATAGGTCCATCATAAGATAAGAGAGAAGAGAAAAACTCCCTTTTACTAGTCATGTGTGAACTAGCACCCGAGTCAATCCACCAAGGATCTTCTCCTTTGAAGCTTGTTGAAGAAAATATGGACATCATGAGAGAGTCCTCATGTGAACTCTCCTCCTCCTCCTCTTTGCTCATGTTGGCTTGGCTTTGATTTTGCTTCCTCTTGAAGCATTCCGAGGCATAATACCCCATCTTGCTACAATAGTAGCACTTCACCTTGATTTGTCCTTTTTGACTTTGGTGGTTGATGGAGATGCCTTTGAGGGTCCTTCTTGATCCTCAAGCTTTGAAGACTTCTTGAATGTTCATCCTTTGCCTTTGGACTTGCCTTTGCCTTTGATGAAGAGAGCTTGGTCATCTCCACCTTGGATGGAAAGCCTATTCATCCTCTCTTGCATTTGGCTCCTTCTTGATTCCTTGGCCATGAGTGTGCCTTGGAGTTCTTCAAGTATGGGTAGCTTACCCATAATTGCATATCCCTGAACCAAATTGTCAAATTCAAAGCTCATTCCATTCAATATGAGTTGAACAAGCTCTTCATCCTTGATAGGATCACATATGAAGGCTAGCTCTTTGTTCAATTCCTTTACTCTTAGGACAAAAGTATATGCACTCTCTCCTTTCTTTTGATAGCTTCTATAGATTTGATTCTTCAAAGCTAACATTCTAGTTTGGTTCTTGGATTCATAGACCTTGTGCAAAGTCTCCCAAGCATCTTGAGCCGAAGTTCAATCTCCTACCTCTCTTAAGAGTTCATTTGCAACATTCATTTTTATGCAATGTAGTGCAACATTGCACCTCTTGATGTATTTGGCTTTTTCTTGAGGATGAATAGGTTCACCCTCCTTACCATTTACAATTTCCATCAGATCTTGCATGATCATGATGGATTCCATTCTAACTTTCCATATGGAATAGTTAGTTTTGTTGAGCCTTTCATTAGTATCCAAAAGATATGCATTTATAGATGCCTTCTAGTCTCCTAATCAAGGACTTGACACAAATGAAGGTTACTTCTATTGATTTGATTGAAGATCTACCTTATCCCACTTATTAGGGAACTGAAAAGATCAGTAATAGACTTCCTATAAAGATCTAAGAATGATCTCTAACAAAATCAAATCATAGAATACTAGAAACAAATCACTTGCTTGATTGAAGTAGACAATACTAGTAGAATTCCCCCTCTTTCTATAAAGAACATTAAAGCTTCCAAATGATCTGATAAAGAGTCTAATATACTTCCAAAATCACTTGTAAAAGATCTAAATGGAACTTAATGAGGATGCAACACAATCTACTATCCAATCACAAGCAAAAAATTGATGAAAAATTGATCTAATTTGGTGCATAAGTCAAGCAATGGTTGGACTGAACCTAAATCACTTTAGGAGGTGTCCTCTAAACCTTAGAACGGCCTTGAAGAGTCCCCAAATCTTTGATCTTCCCTCTCCTTGAATGCTAGAAAGCCTCCTCTATGAAATCACCTCCAAAACTCGCATAGAAATCAATGCTTGGAGCAAGCAAAACTTGCTATCTTGGTAATGTGAATTAAACTCAACTTTGCCTCTGGTTTTAGACACCTAAACACTTGCAAATGAAGTCACACAACACTAATCTCCAATGTATTTGACTCACTTTGAGTTCTAGAATCAATGCTAGATGCTAAGATCCAATCTAAACAAGATTTAGATAAAAAATTGTGATCAAATTGAATGAAAACCAAGGATTTAGCTCATTTCAACCTTTAGGCTCTGATACCATGTAAAAATTACAGCAAATAAGAATCCTAAAACACTTGAAATGATGAGGGAAACAATATATTATGATCTCATAAGATTAGCACAAGTTGATCCATCAAAATCCATCAAAAATCTATGCTTGAATCTCACTATATGGCCCAAATCTTTAAAGAAGGCTTCACATGTGTGAAAGTACGGCCTCCCACAGTCTGAGTACTGTACACCAGACCTACATTTAATCCTATAATCATTAGTAATCACAAGAACTAAAACAATTATGAACATAGAGAGCAATTGCACCATTATGAGAGAAAAATCATGAAATTGCTTGATTGATTTTGGTGAGATATCATCACCTATATATACATGATCCATCACGATTTTGGGAAGGTATGAGTAGCCCTAAACCTATCCCTAATGCTAATTTTGGTGGATTTCTCATCCCTACCAAGTTAGGGTTGGAATCCTGGAGATCCCTCAACAACGCAAAAAATATCAAAAATAGCTCCTATTTTTTTTCTCTTGTATCTAAGCATAATTTGGACTCATTCCAAAGGTTCTAACACTTAGGTCTACTTGAGAACATTCTTACGAATGGAATCCTATGCTATTTGGCACGTGTGACAAGCCACATCATGACCATCTAACTGTTTACAAGTCATATGACCAAAACTAGTCAAGCTAGAATTGTGAATTTTTAACAATCAACCTTGTACATGGGAAAAATTTTGCATAGTATTTAGGGAATACTTTCTACCATTGTTAGATGACTATGAACACTTTCAAAAGTTGACTCATATAACAATGAATAAAGGTTTGAAACAGTTTATTTAGGATTTTCATGAGTACTTGAATCCACTCTATAGTGACATTCCACCCAAAGTACAAATGTTAATGTTTATTGATGGGTTACCAAAAGATTATCACGTGGATGTTCATAGAAACCATCCAAAAACCCTTGAGGATGCTATTAGGGCTGCAAAGTGTTTTGATGAGACACCTAAGCCACCTAGGGGTCAACAACCTAATGAGCAAAAAAAAGTTTTTCAATCTAAGAGGAAGGATAGGGAAAATATTTGTGAAACACATCCCAATTCCAATAATCCTGAGAAAACAAAGAAAAACTTTAAAAACAACCAGGGTGGCATTGATAAGGCTGAAGCTCGTAAGAAGAACCTGTGCTTCAAGTGCAATGGCGAGGGTCACCTTGCACGAGATTGCGTCAAAAAACCAGCTTCTACCTCAGGTAATCTATCTCGAAGTAATGAGATGGATGTTTATTTTCTTAGTTCTTTAGTCTTTGGTCCTAATGACCTTATTTGCATTAAAGGTAAAGTTAAAGATCAAGTTGTTAATGTCCTTTTTGACACGGGATCCACTCATAACTTTATTAATGTAAATCTGGTACAGACGTTAAACCTTCACACCAGAAAAAGTGAGAAAAAAATACTATGTGACAACGGCATCAGAAATGAATTCTGCGCTTATGGATTATGTTGTTCCTGATTTAGAATTGCACATACATGACTACTCTGAAAAAATAGAATTCCATGTTGTTGCATTAGCAAATGTGGATATTGTTCTCGGGCAACAATGGCATTTTGATAAGAATAAGTCATTAAAAATTGATTTTGTTGAAAAATGTTTATTTTTTATGCATGGGAATTCTTTAATCAAGATCATGGCTAGTTCAAGTGTTGACACTGAAAATGTTAACCCTTATTCTAAATAGGAACTTAATTCTATTATGAAAAATTCAGATTTTAAAATTTTCATAATGATATGATTTGTCTCAATGATGAAGAACTTAACATAAATGCCATGAGTATACCCAGGGAGAACACTACAGAATTTGAAGCCTATAATGAACTTAGGCAGGAATTCAATGATGTTTTTTTAGACCTTCCTGTAGATTTACCACCAGAAAGGATAGTTGATCATAAAATTGAACTAATACCTGGAGCAATTCCAATTGCACAACGTCCTTATAGTATGAGTGCATCGTTAGAGGCTGAGGTAAGTAAACAATTACATAATTACCTGAAAAAGAAGTGGGTACAACCTAGTACATCTCCTTGGGCATCACCAGTGGTTCTGGTTGCCAAGAAGGATGGGACTATAAGATTTTGCATGGACTATAAGAAATTGAACAAGGTAACCATTAAGAATAAATATCCACTACCGCGGATGGATGATCTAATAGACTATCTTGGTGGTGCTGGGTACTTTTCCAATATAGATCTAAGATTGGGTTACCATCAGATACGCATTAAGCCAGAAGATATACCAAAAATCGGGTTTCGAACTCGCTTTGGTCACTACGAATTTATGGTGTTGCCTTTTGGTTTGACCAATGCACCGACAACTTTCCAACAGATGATGAACAATTTGTTCAGACCATATTTGGGAAGATTCGTAGTGGTATTCTTAGATGATATCCTAGTGTTCAGTAAGACTTTGGCGGAACATAAAGAGCATCTTAGGATTGTCTTGGACATATTAAGAAGAGAAAAGCTCTTTGCCAAGGAGTCTAAATGTGATTTTTTTGCTAAGGAATTGTCCTACTAGGGGCGTAAGATCTCCGAACAAGGAGTGGAGATTGAGCCAGATCATATCCAGAGGGTTTTTGATTGGCCAATTCTCACCACAGTTCGGGAAATCAAGTCTTTCTTGGGGTTTGTTGGATTTTTTCGTCGGCATATTCCCCAATTTGCTCGATTGGCATTTCCCCTTACCCAGGCCTTGAAAGGCTGTAAGAAGCTAAGCCGGAGGGCTAAGAGTCCACTAGTGGTGTGGACAAAGGATATGAATAATTGTTCTGAGTTGCTTAAGAAAAGTGTCACTTTGGCACCAATATTAATCATTGGCGATCCTAATAAGCCTTTTGTGGTTAGGACCGATGTCAGTGATTATGCTATTAGAGTTGTTTTGATGCAGGATGGACATCTCGTGGCTTATGAAAGCAAGAAACTCAATCCTGTTCAGTCTAGGTATTGTACATGACAAGGAATTGTTAGCAATTGTTCATTCCTTGAAAATTTGATGACATTACTTATATGGAGCCAGATTTGAAGTTTTGACGGATCATCAGACTCTTCGATATTTCTATGTGCTACAGATTTAAAGGGGAGGCAAGCTAGATGGGTTGAGCTGATGCAAATCTTTGACTTTTCTATACGTTACTGTAAAGGAAGTCAAAATACTCTAGCGGATGCTCTGAGTAGGTTACCGGTTATTAATAAGTTGAGCTTTATTGTTATAGAACCGGGGTTGTTTCAGTCTCTTCAAGGACTTTATGAGTCCGATCCTTATTTTGGAAAGTATTGGCAACAAGTACTTTCAGGGGTCAATTCAAGTTTGCAAGATTCCTTGAATCAGGGAAAGACTGAAATGGATTACCTAATTCGAAACAGGATTTTGTTTAGTAAAAGAAAGGTGTGTGTACCGGAGAATGACACAGTTAAGGGCCCAAATCTTGCATGAGTGTCATGATAGTCCATGTGCAGGACATCCGGGTATACAAAGAACACTTGACTTAGTTCAAAAGTCAGGTAGAGGCCTATGTACTTAAATGTACTAAGTGCCAATTAATAAAGCTGAGAGGCTAAAAGCTAGTGGCCTACTACATCCTTTAGATATTCCTACTGGAAAGTGAAAAAGTATATCTATGGATTTTGTGGTCGGGCTTCCACGTACAAGGAAGGGCCACGATTCAGTTTGGTCATTGTTGGTAGACTTACGAAGTTTGTTCAATTTATCCCAACGAAAACTACTGTTAAAGCTTCAGAACTAGCTCAACTATTTGTTGAGAAGCTTTTACGACTGTACGGGCTGCCTTGTGATATGTCAGTGATCGTGACTTAAAATTCATTGGGAAATTTTGGCAAGCAGTATTTGAAAAGTTGGAAACAACTTTAAGTATGAGTTCTACAGATCATTCAGAATTAGACGGTCAAACAAAAAGGACAATCAGACGATGGAGGATATGCTTCGAGCATATGTGAGCCATCGGCAGTATGATTGGGAACAGTTCCTTCCACTGGTGGAATTTGCATATAATAGTGCAAAACATTCAGTGATCGGATTCAACCTTTTCATGCTTATGTATGGTTTTCAATCTCGATCACCAATTAGTGTTGACATGAAAAACCTACAAGTGCAAGCTACAGTTGATTTCCTTGCGGATATGCAAGAAATGTTCTAGCTGGCTAAAGATAGCATAAGAAGTGCCTAAGACAGGACAAGACACTATGCTGATCTATCTTGGAAGCACAAGGTATTCATGGTCAACGACTGGGTGTTTTTGAGAGTCCCTAGTCAATCTAGGGGCTTGAAAACTGGTAAGTGTGCAAAGTTGGCGCCTAGGTATTGCGGTCCTTTAAAGGCTATCCAAGTGATAAACAAGTTCACATACAAACTAGACCTTCCAGCTAACGTTGGAATTCATCCTGTTTTCCACATTAGTAAACCCTTGTTAGGGGTTGGGGAGACCCTGCTCCCTGTGGAAGATCTAGTAGAACTTCTTCGTGATGAGTTTGTGAGTGGACCACCTGAACCCGAGGTGATTGTTAATAGCCGGCAGAAGACTCTACAGAGTAGAGTGCTTCAAAAAATTTTAGTCAGGTGGAGGGGCAAATCAGAAGAGGAGGATACTTGGAAAAAGGAGGCTGATCTCCAGAAGAATTTTTCAAATTTTTTCCTACAAGGAAAACTTTAACTTTAGGGGGAAGGAATGTTACATACCTATGTAACTAGCACTACTTCAGACCCCTATTAGTCCATTTAGTGTTGGGGGCTACATGGCAAGGTACCCTTAGGATTAAGTGTATGTACCCTTGGATAAGGGCAGACAAGTGAATATATATATCTTAGTCAGAGGTATGGAGTCATGAGACCCTTGGATAAGGGTTATCCTTAGGATTAAGGATAGGTGTCTTAGATAAAGGTACTAGTGTCCTTGATTAAGGGCAGATAGGTGTCTATGCCTTGGATGGAGGTATGGAACCTAGAAAGGTCTTAGAAAGTCATTGGATGACTATATTTCTAAACCTTGGGCCTCAACCTTGAACCATATCACTTTATTGGTCTTGGACCAAAGTATACAAGCACAATTTGGGCAATGGATCCTAGTAGGAGGGTGCTCTCCTAAAGGGTCCATTGAGTTTCAAGTTTCACAAGAATAGTAATCAAAGAGTCATAAGTTATGGAAGATGTCTGATGACCTTTCATAAGCCTATGAAGGCTCTTGAACTCCTCTAGGCCTCTCTCTTTCTCATTGGATGTGCATGGAACTCCATAGTGTATTGAAGAGAACTAAATGCCATCTATATATAAGAGGAGTAGGACGCTCATTGGGAGAGGGAGAGATCTCTTTTGCTTACCTTGCTTATGCTCTAGTGTGGCTACTAGTGTGTAGAGTAAGTCTTGTGTGTAGTAGTATGCTAAGGGTCTAGATCTTGCTTATGGTATGGGACATAAGTAGGGTTTGGATCTTGAGTAAGCTATGGTTTGTTGTGATATGCTTGTGATCTATTTATGGTTAGCAAGGGGGTGCTAGATAGGTCTTGCTTGGAGCTTGGATCTAGCTATGGTTGGGTGGTGAATACTTGAGATCGGGTTGTTATATTCCTTTGTGTTTAAGAGTAGGGACACAGGTGGAGGAGAGATTCTTGGAGGCGTGCAGATCCTTACTTGCAGGTGGAGGCATCTTAGCTTGGAGTTGGAGAAGCATCTTGGAGCTTGCAGGTTGCTTGGAGGACATTTGGAGACTCTACCTTGGATTTGGAGGACTTTCTCCTTTTTACTTTTTAAATATAATGTAGAAGTTATTCTCTTTCTTCTAGTTCTTGTCTTGTGCATCAAGATCTGCTCAGGTTGAAGAATTTCTTTGGTTCCTTGAACTTCTGGAGGTTCGAAATATGTAAATCCTTCTGGTTCTGGACCATTGAATTTCTTTAGCAAGCTTACATGGAGTTTGTTATGGATTTTCCAAGTAATAGGCAAGTCAAGTTCACATGTAACCTCATTGATTACTTTCTTGACTTTAAAGGGTCTATAATACTTTTGGGCTAGTTTTGAGTAGAGTTTCATGCTGCCCTTCTTTTTCTTGAGCCTTTTCTTTTTAAATTTTAGGAGATCTAGTTCTCCTTCTTTGTACTTGATTGCCCTCCGACGCATATTTGCACTTTTCTGCTGTTTCTGTTGTGCACTTGTGATGGATTGCTGAACCTTTGAAAAGGTGTCTTGATAATCCTGCACAAATTCATCTGAGGCAAATATCTTTTTTTTAGTCCTTAATATACGAGGCACAATAGGTTTTCCATACATTACTTCAAAAGGTGCTTTACCAATAGAAGAATGAATGGTGTTATTGTAAACAAATTCTAGTATAGGGAGATAGTGTTCCCATTGAGTCTTTTGATCACTTACATGATTTCTCAACAAGTCTATGATGGTTCGATTTGTAATTTCACTTTGACCATCAGTTTGGGGGTGGAAGGAGGAAGAGAATTTAAGGGTTGTCCCTAGGTTATCAAAAAGAGCTCTCCAAAAGTTGCTAGTAAATCTTGTATCCTGATCAGACACTCTAGTCTTGGGTAGTCCATGCAGCCTGAAGATGTGACGAATAAACAAATGAGTAGCTTCGGGTCCCTTAAGTTTTTTCTTACATGGAATAAAATGAGCTTGTTTGCTAAATCTATCAATGACAGTCCATATCATCTCATTTCCATTTTTTTGGTTTTAGGGAAACCAGAAACAAAGTCCATGGTAATATGTTCCTAGGGAGCTTAAGGAATAGGCAAGGGATGAAGTATCCTGGAGTTTTTAATCCTCACTCATCTTTATTGTGCTGACAAACTAGACATGCATTTATATAATGCCTCGTGTCTCGATGCATGGTAGGCCAATAAAAGAATATTTTCAGAGCTTCCAAAGTTGAGAGAATTCTCCTATGTCCTGCATAGAGTGGACTATGGGTTTCTTGAAGGATCTTGGTTCTAAATGCTATGGGAATACATAGCTTATCTTCTTTGAATAAATATCCTTCTTTCAAAACATAATCTTTATGACTTTGATTTCTTTCAAGTATTTCAAAGATATGCTAGAAGTCGGAATCACTAGCATACATACTTTTCATAGGAAGGAAATCTTCATGATATGCTAGGGAAATATGGTTGACCTTGGGGATTCTCGATATGCATCGGCGACCTTATTATCCTTTCCTAGGTGATGAAGTAACTAAAAATGGAAGGTGCTAAGGTAGTTAGCCCATTTTAGATGTTTTTTCTCGAATTAATTGATGGGTGAGAAAGTACCTAAGGCTTTGATGATCTGTTTTAACTAGGAAATCATATCCTAGTAGATAGTGCTTCCATAACTTAAGGGCATGAATAATGGCCAAAAGTTCTTTTTTCATAAATGTCATATTGTACTTCTACCTCTTGAAGTTGTCTGCTTTCAAAGGTTACAACATGACCTTCTTGGTTTAAGACTACACCAATATAGTCTAAACTTGCATCCACTTCCACAAAGAAAGGCTTGTGAAAGTCGGGAATGATAAGAACAGGTCCAGTGGTAAGTGCATGCTTCAGAGGCATTTTCCTCTTTCTCATACCAATGACATTTTACCCTCTTCTTAGTGAGTTCGTGTAGTGGTGAAGCTATATGAGCAAAATGGGGAACAAACTTTCTATAATAGGAACATAACTAGCCTTAGGAAAGACTGAACTTCATGAATATTTCCTGGTTTAGGCCAGTCTTGTATGGCTTTAATCTTTGAAGGGTCCATTTGGATTCCTTCCTTAGAAATCATATGTCCTAGAAAGTGTATCTTTTCTAGGAAGAATTCGCTTTTCTTGCCTTTTATGAGAAGTGAGTTTTCTTATAGGGTTCTAAAGACGATATCTAGATGTCTTTTATCTTCTTCTTCATTTGCACTGAAGACTAAGATATCATCAAAGAATGTTCCTACAAAACATCTATGAGGTCGAAGATTCGTTCCATCATTCTATTGAATGTTGAGGGAACATTAGTAAGACCAAATGGTACCACTAAAAATTCATAAAGGCCAGAGTTAGTCCTGAAAGCAGTTTTATGGATATCTTCAGGTGCTACTCTGATCTGGTGGTATCCACTTGTCAATTCAACTCTACTAAAGATATAAGATCCATTTATCCTATCCATAATGTCATCTATTCTTGGAATAGGCAAAAGGTTCTTAACTGTAATCTTGTTTAAAGCACGATAGTCCACACACATTCTAAAACTCCCATCTTTCTTTTGTACTAGAAGTACAGAAGAGCAATAGGGGGAGTTATTGGATTGTATAAGGCCTTTCTCTAACAAGTCATTAATTTGCTTAGAAATTTCTTCCTGTTGAGAATGGCTTACCCTATAGGGAGGTCTATTGGGTATGGAACTTCTAGGAATAATGTCTATCGTATGATTTTCAGGTCTTTCAGGGGGTAAGGACTTTGGTAGCTCATCAGAAAAACAAGAAGAATACTTTAATAAAAATTCTTTTTTATTATTGTCCAAAGAATGTGCATTTCTATCAACATCATCATCCATACTTTGAACAAACAACAAATAAGAAAATATCGCTTTCTTTAGTACTTTTGATACTTGAATATGGCTTACCAAAGGAATTGTTTTGCCACTCTGTCCTGCATGCACACTAACATCTTTACCTTTGTGCTTCCATGAAATCAAATGCTTATTGTAGTCCACCAGAGGATTGTGCATTTTGTGCCAAGGCATACCTAAGATTACATCTACTCCCTGCAAAGGACCTACCATGAATTCTATAGGTTCATAGTAGTCAGAGATTTGGAGCTTAAGTTTTCCAATTACAAGGTAAATGTTTGCATCACCATCAACAAAAGCACCTTTAGACTTAAGCATAGATTCGGAAAAAGAACCAACTCCTATCTATGATGCTGGAGATCACAATCATGGAAAGAGAAATCACACTAGTAGCATGTAGCTACCAATCACAGAATCAAGCATACACTAGTGAGAGCCCAATAGGTACACTTATACCCTCCAAGGCCCATGCACCACTAGTAGTGCATTGTGACACCTCATTGGACACCTCTGCAGCCTATCTGGGCCACGTCATCTAGTTCCCCAATGACTCACTAAAAGACCCATACCAACTCCACCACCATGTGTTTAGGCCTACAACCATTAATTACGACCATGTACACATAAGGGCTCCAATTCCCTTATTGTCACACTTAACTTACGGGTTGTTGGTGGTCTACTGATCCCTAGCATGGACACGCTACCCGAGAGCAATCATGGGCATGACACATACTTAATCCTTAAGGAACACTGAAGTGTATGTCCAACCAACTCCGCTGAATTCGAAAAATTCAGTTTATCATTCTTGGAATCATTAGGATCCGGTATCCAATTGAGCGCTCTGGGATACAATCACTAATGAATTGAGTTAATTCCTCACTAAGAAATACACACCCAAGGGTTCCGTATATCCTATGCACACAATTTCCTGATGAATCCAAATGACTCACAAATTATGTGTCTTACAAGCAATACACACAAAACAAATAGTTTCCGGTGAATTCTCTTCACACTGTCTGTTTTACCAATTAACTTCCACGAGTAAATCAACTACTCAAGTTACTTGTCCATGATTTAGAAATCTTAAATGTCTAGGGGCAGCTCTTGATTGTACTAGTACAACATCACATTTCTATCCTTATTCAAATCACTCTTAAGTTAACCTATAGATCTATCAGAACAGATCCGTTAACCCAGTACATGTACACATATGTCATTATCTGGGAGATTCTACCAAAATCCGCATATGTTAGTCACATATTACATTGATAATCTTGTAACTCAGCTACTAAAACAACTCTATTTCTCATGAGTAAATAATATATTTGGGAAATCTCTGAAGTGAATAATTTCACATCACAACTTTCAACCATCATATTTTTACAAACATAAATTCTTCCTCCAATCAAACTACTTCAGATCTTAGTGTACAAACCAAGATTAGGCTGACTTATACAAACATCTTTGGACATAAGGTTAAGATTCACTCTTGAAGCTGATGTTGTTAGCTATGTTCATAGTTTTTGCTGCATAATGCAAAAGTATGTGAATTTCTCATGTGATGTGCTAACAAATGTCTACTAATTCGTGATTGTAAAGGTATTTGAGAGAATAGCAACAACACAAACTACAAATGTTAGCAAAGGACCAGAAACCATTAGACATTACAAAAAATTTGTTCATTTTTGTAATGTTGTAGCTGCTAAGCCAGATAATTTTGTTAATCTACTAATACGATGTAAGTAACAGAGTGATGAACTTCTTTGTAGCCTATAGAGAGTGTAGGAGCCTGCTAAAAAAGGAGTATCAATATTTTTTATTCTTGAAGTAAATTAAAAAATTTCCATGTCTTATGGAACTCATTGCATGTTTTCGTACAGAAGGGAAGGTACTACGGTTGTCTAATTTACCGACAAGTATGATTGTTCTTTTTTTTTAGTCGGAAGCTTAGGTTTTGAAGTGTACAGCATGCATCACCTCAGAGGTCTTTGAAAAGTAGTGTGCTTGTTTGTGTACTGCACATGAACTTTTGATTGTACTCTCTTAGTTTAACCTTTAGTGGCTATTGGTAGCGTATTTTTTTTTTTTATGATAATAGAATCCATATGCCTCTCCAGGCTACTTTTTGTTCTATTCTCCTTGCAGACTGTTCATCTGGATTGATTTCCGTGTGCTCAGCATTTGAAGAAAAAATGATAGGAGCAGTCATTGCAACAAATTTTTTTCTTTTCAATGTTCTGGTTTTTCACAGTTGTTTGGATTTGCTGCATGTATACTACCATACTTTGCGTGGTTTGTAGATAATCTATGTCTCAGCGAAGCTAATTATTTGAAGCATTAACTGTTTTAGGAGACGCAATTTTGACAGAATTGACATGTAGTAATAGTGAAACTGAACCTGGATGTGAGGCCAGTTAAAGGCTAGCTTATAAAGGGCAGAAAACTTTTGGCATGCGTGATTGTTCAAAGTATGAATTGCTTTGATGGAGCTGATTTTTGGGGTTTTCATCATTTCCGAAAATTGGATAAATGACTTTGATATACTTCACCAAGGCATAGATTTACTCCAATATGTATAGCAACATCACATGAACATTACGAGCTTGAGTGATCGAGGTACAAGCAAGCATTAATATGACTATTATTTAAGCTATTGGATTCCAATGATACATCTGTTGTGTCAAATTTGTTGCTGAAACAATTGTTACTTTGTGATGAATGTTAACTTCTCTCATGGTAGTTAATTTTCGAAAACGATGCTTATATGGTGTTTAAATGATTAGTCACTTTGGATAAATATAAATCACATTCATGTCTTTGTTTGGACCATACTTGCAGCCCAGTCGCCCAGGATCTGGATCGTGATCCGGGAATTCCCGTTCGGGTTTCCTGGAACACAATTTATTTATTTTTTTGGTGCCAAAATGGGTATGAGATTAAAAAGTTTTTTCAAGAGTTGTTTACTTAGATAGCTTGGCCATAAAGTAATTTTGTATCGAACTATTTATGTATCATGTGAAACTAACTCATATGGAACCATATTGAACAACTGCAAACTAACAACACTTATGAAGCATAAGCAGCCATCCTAGAGCTTACTACAAAAATGTGAATAAACTCAACGCGCTCAACAAACTATGAGCACATTATACAGTGCCAACCTGAAAGCATTTCACACGTGGTGAAGTTGGTGCATCAGGAATGGATGAAAAGAGAACCATCCATCGAAACCATATTGAATCTCTCTCTCTCTCTCTCTCTCTCTCTCTCTCTCTCTCTCTCTCTCTCTCTCTCTCTCTCTCTCTCTCTCTCTCTCTCTCTCTCAATTAGATCCACTACATGATGGTTTGAGGTTTTGATAAGAGACAGCAGACTCCATGAGACTTTAATATTTGAAGAATTAAAAGTGAAGCCTCCATGGAACAAGCGATATGTCTCTTGAAGAAAAGTAGACAACGTTAGCAAATGTTTGGAAAATTTTTACAGTGGAGTCACTTGTCAGCATGGACATTGGTGTAAAAATCTCATCTATTGATATTCTTTGAACTCACCAGGAGACAAGTTTGGCTGATGGCTGGTTCTTGTATTTTTTTGAAATTGTGGTATTTGTATCTCTCTCTCTCTCTCTCTCTCTCTCTCTCTCTCTCTCTCTCTCTCTCTCTCTCTCTCTCTCTCTCTCTCTCTCTCTCTCTCACTGGACTCTATGCTTATTTAGTTTTATATGTTCTTCGAGCAATCATAGGAATGTTCTTGCTTTGATACTAAACCAATTTTGTTGCCTTACTTTGGTAAACTAAGTTAGAGGGGCCTCTTCTAAATTTAACAATAACTTGCTGGCCAAGTTCTCTTTGGGGCTTGACAAATTGCGAGTAAATAATTGTGAGTTTTGCAAGTAGTTTTTGGCCAAATTTGTAGAGAGTCATGATCAGACATTAACTAAAGAGGATCGCACTATTTCTTTTATACTTGATAATAAAAAGTAAATTTGTTTACATTTGCCTTTAAGTATCACAAAACTCTAAGATATGCAACATAATAGGTGACAAATAGTCGATGTCATTTACCAAATAACAATGCTCCATGATAACATTTAAGCCTATTCTAAAAAAAACTCGTTTGTATGACAGTGACAAGTATTCAATCTAAGTAGAAATTTTCCACTATTCAACAACCAACTTATTGGATAGATTAAATCATTATCATGTAGATGCAATGTGCATCATAGCTAAATATGAGTTTGATATGAAAGATAGAGCTTTTTTATTTGGAAATACATTGCGATACATTGGATTATTTGTTAGATATGACTTTGTTGAAAAGAAAGTGGGTAATTAAATATTTTGAGAATCAAAGGCTAGGGCTCTTACTCCATGATTTCCACCGACTAAATGATTTATGCTTTCACACTTCCATTTTTGACGCTTTGAAGACATCCGACTTTTCCTCCCATTTCTTATGAAAAGCCATCAAAGTGCATTTAAAGCAATGATCAATGTTGACAAAAATCATTCTTTCATTGTCTGGCAGCTTGCTGATCCACAAATTTCTTTATGAGTCCGAAATGGACGCTTTAATAAGCTTGGACTTTTTATCCATCTCCTTGGACTTGGTCGCACGGGTTCGTTTGGGCTTTTGTGTGTCAGTAGGGCCTACCTCGGCTTCAAGCTCCTTCACATATATTGCGTCCTTGATTTGGGTCTGCAGTGACTCCAGTTCTCTCTTCAGTCGGTCATTCTAAGCTATTGCGTTGCAAAACTCCTCGTGGACTTTCACACCAGTGTAGTTGAAAACTTGAGAACTTTCAAGATTACATGAATCCACCTGCTTCCCCTTGCGATAGGCTAGGACCTCTGCCATGAGACAATCAATATTCTTTAAGGCCTGAATGTGTTCTTCGTGTGAATTCACACCAGAATACCCAGCCTTAGACAGCTCCTTCAGGTCGATGAGCTCCTCCTCGAACCTATTCTTCTCCTCATAGAGAGGTTGGAGAAGTTCAGTCTTGAAGGTTTCTTGCAATGAGATCTGCACCTACTTCCATTTGGCTGCATCAACCTTGATTGTGCCTCCATCCGAACAGCACTGTAGAGTATTGTCGGGGCTTATTCTTGCCAACTTCTCAGCATCCAACTGTTGTTGTAGATCTTCTGTCTTCTTCTGGTAGAAGTCTATCTTATTGTTTAGAGTAATACGCTTTGAATCAAATGAAGCAATGTGCTTCTTCGCAGCAGATAACTTATCCTTGCTCTTGTCCAATTCGGACTGAAGAGACAAGGAGTAATCGTTTGATTTCCTCAACGTAACCTCAAAATTTTTATTGCTCTGCTCCATGGTGTTGAGCTGAGCCAAGAGCTTTGTCATTTTATTCTTTAAATCTTCATTCAGCCCCTGCATTTTGGCTATCTTCTACTCATAACCTCTCTAGATAGCATCAGTATTCTGCAGATACATGATCATCTGCTTCACTTCTGGGTTCACTTCCGCCAACCAGTCAGGAGTATCTGGCTCTGGTGTCTGGTCCTTTTGCTTTGCTTGTTCATTTATATGTTCTGTATCGGCAGCAATAGTGGTGGTGGTAGTTGTATCAATAGCAGCATCAGTAACTTGGTCAGCAACATCATGGACCTGCTCGATTCTGAAACTCGTAGCATCCTGGTTGTCGTCCACCCCGTTCTCTGCATCTGCCATTGTAGTGTTAGCAGCAGCATCTGATACGACAACATCAGATACAGTAGGCATGGAGTCCTGTGCAGCTTGACTCGGCCCTGCATCAACATTAACAATCTCAATGCTACTAAGATCCACTTGTTGTGGAATTGCAAGTGCGGTCTTCCTCCTTTCAAGCAGCGTCAACTCCCCTGACATCAAAATGCTGTAATGCAAGCACAGATGGGAGATATGGGCTATGTAGGCTGCATACTTGCCATGCTTCATTGAACTGTGGAAGGCTTTGAAACCGATGGCTGCAAAGTTGATCTGCTCTCCCTTGATGGCCAAGAGCAGATATTCAATATTTGTTACTACAATTGTTGCAAACGCGTTCGTTGCAAATAGGACTTGGTTACAATACTTGCAGAAGTTCCTTAGGGCCGCGTCTCTGATCATGGAAATCTTATATCCCTTGCTTTTGGCATATAAAAGTTCCCAAGGAATAGAGTTGCTTCGTCAACATCCTCCCTGGATAAAGCTGGAGATACAGTTCCTTCAGAAGGTAAATGTAGCGCAACTGCAAAGGTTGCCTCCTGTTGCAATATACCAACACATAATTGCTATATTTTTGTAGTATTTAGTTCGTTCCCCAAGAAGATAGCCCTTAAAAGTTGTTAAGTTGATATAGTATGTCTCGAATGAAGTGGAGTCGAGTGAAAATCTGGCTGTCAAAACAGACATTTTTTAAGCAGCCAAAAGGTGTTTAAAGGTAATGAATGCGAAACAACAGTCTTCCTCCAAATCAAACCAAAGATAAAGCATTCTATATGTAAAATGCTTCTTGGTTTCCAAGGGAAGGCTCGAACCTGAGACCAAAGAAACTTTGGATGTCAAGCGTTAACCAATTGAGCCAACTCCCTTGGTGTCTATATGTAAAATGATATCAGAGTAGCTCGAATGAGTTACACTCTGACTGATTAAGTTGTCAGCAAAGATCAACGTTATGTTCGATGCAAATGTGTACGAACAGACAAAAAGTTAATCTTAGTCTTGAACTAATGTGTTTTAGATAGAAGTCCTCAACAACTAAAGTCCAATCATAATTAAAGAACTCAAGTAGTCCACGGATATGTTAGAAACAATTATCTTCATTACTAACACGATCACAGATCAATAACTCAGTTCCTCAGTCAAGGACTAGCATTTTATAACATACATACTTTTTTATCAGAAACTATGGAAAACTGCACCAAGGTTATGTTTACTCGAATGTCGAACACAAAGTATTCGCTCAGTCGGGCAAGACAGTTTTAAGACAGTTCTTTAGATCAACTTTATGGAAACACAACAAACGACTGTAATGAAATATCGTACTATCTAACCAAAGAATGATTTAAATAATGCCAATCGTTTGTGTTCCACGCTTACTAGTTCATGCTACCCTAATTCGAAGTACTTTGATTTATGTTTCATGCTTGCTAGTACATGGTACTCTCATTTGTAGAATCTTAATTTATTCATGCTACTTTAATTTGTAGGATCTTAGACTTTGTAGTATGTATTGGTTATGTTTTATGGAGAGAGAGAGAGAGAGAGAGAGAGAGAGAGAGAGAGAGAGAGAGAGAGAGAGAGAGAGAGAGAGAGAGAGAGAGAGAGAGAGAGAGAGAGAGAGAGAGAGAGAGAGAGAGCATGAAAGAGTTCAAGGTAACCATAGCTCTCAATTCTAAGAAGGTGTGTAGCCCTTGTTTCCTTCCGTTAAAGGCGTGGTGCGAATGTTTCTTGCTAGACGATCAATTCCAGAAGAAAGCCCAAACGCCGTAGGGAGGGAGCATGTGGTGACATTTTGGAATAGGATATAATCGTACGGTGCGAGAGTTTTGATTAACACTCTACTATGTTCTCTCTTTTTTTCCCTCTTTGTGAGGGTTTACGGTTTACGTGTGTGTGTGTGTGTGCATGTAAGTATGATGCCATTTGTTTATGTTCCATGCTTGCTAGTTTATGCTACCATAATTCATAGTATACTGATTTATGTTTCATGGTTACTAGTTCATGCTACGCTAATTTGTAGTCTTAATTTATGCATGGTACGTTAATTTACAGGAACTTAATTTATGTTTTGGCAACCATCAGGTGGAAAACCCTAGTGCATGAAATATTGCAAACTGATGTTGGTGGAAGACCCAACACTATTACGTAATAGAATTGCAATTGTAGGTGAATGTTAAACTGTAACTGAGCTCGGGACTTATATGATTAATACTAATAAACATTTCGTAATTAGTTTACAATGAACGTATTGTTAATAGGAATATGATGTTCGCATTCTTTACTAATATGAAAAAAAAACGAGCACGTTATATGATTTATCCATATATGTCAATGTATCTGAGCTTTTTAAAACCATTTTCTTTTTAAGTCATTTGCTTTTACATGTACTGGTAGTTAGGTGCAACAAAGTTTAACCACTTACGTTTGTCAAAAACAAAAAAACTATGCTGTATGTATCTATTTCATAATATTACTATATTATTGTGTGCCTAGGTTTTTGTCTTGGATTCATAGACGATGGGTTTTTTTTAAAACCAGGTGCAAACAAGTAAATTGTATTTGTTGCCAGGTTCAATTAAAGCTACAGTACATAGATTTTGTCTCATTGCACTACTTAGATAGGTTTAATATTGGGATATCTTTTGCATGTCACTGTATTGACATTTCCAAAAGCCATTTAGATATCAATTAACATCATCGAATATTGTATATAAACAGTGTCGTCGTTTTGTTGCGGACAAATGTGGACTGTACTTTAGGTGCTAGACCACAATTTCTGATTAGGTTTCATGTAGTTGTATTGCTAAAAAATACAAGTCTTAATTTATTTACAGGAACTTAATTTATGTTTTGGCATCCATCAGGTGGAAAACCATGGTGCATGAAATATTACGTACTGATGTTGGTGGAAGACCGAACACTATTACGTAATAGAATTGCAATTGTAGGTGAATGTTAAACTGTAATTGAGCTCAAGACTTATATGATTGATAATAATAAACACTTCGTAATTAGTTTACAATGAACGTACTGTTAATAGGAATATGGTGTTCGCATTCTTTACTAATATGAAAAAAAAAAACGAACATGTTATATGATTTATCCATATATGTCAATGTATCTGAGCTTTTTAAAGCCATTTTCTTTTTAAGTCAGTTACTTTTACATGCACTGGTAGTTAGGTGCAACAAAGTGAAACCACTTACGTTTGTCAAAAACAAAAAAACTATGTTGTATGTATCTATTTCATAATATTGCTATATTATTGTGTGCCTAGGTTTTTGTCTTGGATTCATAGTAGATGGGTTTTTTTAAAACCAGGTACAAACAAGTAAATTGTATTTGTTGCCAGGTTCAGTTAAAGCTACAATACATAGATTTTGTCTCATTGCACTACTTAGATAGGTTCAATATTGGGATATCTTTTGCATGTCATTGTATTGACATTTCCAAAAGCCATTTAGATATCAATTAACATCATCGAATACTGTATATAAATAGTGTCGTTGTTTTGTTGCGGACAAATGTGGACTGTACTACAGGTGCTAGACCGCAATATCTGATCATGTTTCATGTAGTTGTATTGCTAAAAAAATACACTACACTTGTGTAATTTTGGCATGATACTACCTTTTCCCCAAAAAACCGAATACATGTACAAAAGTGATGTTGCTTGACATTTCAAGGAAACCCATGATTACCACCAGTGGGAGTGTTTGGTTTCTTGCAACAATGTGCATGCTTTGGTCACTAAAAACATGCATGATTTGTATGTTTAACTTTTTTGCATGGCTCCGTTCATAAATGCAGATGCGTGGACGATATCAAGTTGATGAGCACGGTTACGTTGTTTCATACGAACACATACACGACTAGATTTCAATTTTGTATGTCTACAAACTGGTACACTGGAATAGATTGTGTAGAAGAAGTATCAGTAGTACTTAAAATACCAATACTATCACGACTCAGGCTTTTACTATTGAACTTCAAATACCCGTGTCATGTAAATAACATTTTGATATAAATGGGTCATATGAATAAGTTGCTTGTAGTGGTTGTTAATATAAATCCATTCTAATTACATATCATGTTTGAAATATTTACGTTTAGCAATTTGGAAAGACAACCCCGTTTTGGAAAAGGTATTTTCTTCTAGTTTTTTTAACCAGAAATATCAATAGATACATGTTGGGCCTTCTAGAAAAATGTAAATAGTATATATCGTACTAATAAAACTTTGTCACGCGAAACCCATTTTCCATATGAGGTGGTTTGTAATATTCATTTTTTAATACACAATTATTTAGCACACATTTTGTTTATGCTAGAAAACAATCTATTTATGTATTAGCCGTCATTTATGCTAGACACAATATGTTCATTTCATTTTATATATGTTATGTTTTACTAATTAGAAGTAATTCCGTAACTCGTTTCAATCTTATACATGGTATGCTTTGTTTATTAGAAGTGCTTTATGCTAGAACCAATATGTTCCTTTTAGTCGTACACATGTTATGTGTTATTAATTAGAAGTAATTTTATAACTTCAAACTGATTTTGATTCGTACTGCAGCCTTCCAATGGATTGCTGAATTAGCATTGGTGTAATCTTAGCAATCAAGACTATAACTGCGTCCCACGTACGCCTACCTTTCAAAAACGTTGTAAATGATGACGACCAACTTGTGACCATAGCAATTGTTTCCCGTTTTTCAAATATTTCCCACGTTTGTTGCTACTGCCTTATTACGATTACAGACCTTTTTTTGAGAACCCAAAATTTGAGCCTATAATTCAATCATCTTTTCTTAGTTGCATCTATTTCCACCACTGTCAATATAATGAGATACACCATATTGTTAACCTCATACCAGAAGGTCAAAGATATCTTGGTAAAATAGTGCCCCATGTTGTTTCATCTGGTTTGATTTTTGAGAGAAAAAAATTACTTCTTGAAAAAGCAAGCAATCTGGTTTTGCCCCAATCAAACAAACATTGCCATATTGATGCAAAACATTTCTGTGACATGTTTCGTGTACCATACGACACTGTAGATATACATGTTTTTCCCACCCTGACAATGCATGCATGCTCATGCATAGTTAATGAAGTTCTTCCTTTTGATTTAAATTGTTGTCTCAACATACCCGAGATCAAAAACTCTACATTCCAAGCTTTATGTTTCTTTATAGTGGATAGAATTTTGTGCACATACACTCCTAATTTTTCAATCCAATGGACAAGTATTGCAGTTTGTATTTACCAAGGCTACCATCCAACCGTTGAATCTCTTGCTGTAAATTGGGCATCATGTATAGCCCAAGTAGTTCTCATAGATTTTGTTGCAGTTTCTTATGAACGCATGCGAGACAGCCGAAATTTGCTAACCGATTCAAAAACAATTTACTTGAAGACAACTGAGTACCTTCTAGATCTAATCGCATTTCAGACAAACAATTTCATATCGCACCCCTTCAATTGATTCATTCTAGTATCAGTGCCATCCCCCACTCCGAAACCATGCCATTTTCTAGTGCCATTCCGAAAAAACTGCGTCAACCAAAAAAAAAAAATGCACTTTAAAATGTGGATTGTTAAACTTCAGCACCAAAACCAAGAGTTACAAACAAAATTGGAGCTGCTACAATGTAATGCTGAAGAAGCACAACGCACTTTGACGACCATAAAAGAGGAATTCATTTGTATGCTTGGCAAAAAAGATGTTGCGCTCGAAATAGTACAAAAACGATGCAATACATGTGAACATGAAATGACGCTGCTACAAAGTCAACATGCAACTACCCAGAGAGAACTTCTTACATTTCAAAAGCGAGTTATTTTGCCAGAACGAGTCACATTTCAGTTGCCAGCTATTTATATTCCCTCAAAAAAAGATCCAACCATAGAAATGTCACTTGAAAGCAGGCATGTCGGTATTTCAAACAGACTTTTTAATTGGCCTATTATTCCAGGCAATTTCGACACGTTCAAAGGTACAGAAAAAAAATTGTTGAATTTTTTTCAACAATCTCCAGACATGGTTTAACTCCTTACAACTGACAGCACAAGATTACGTTTGCTCTCTACAAAGTACTTTGAAAAAACCTACCGTCATTTACACGAATGCTTTTAATCCTCAAATAAGTGCGTTGTGGCATGCAAATATGGACATTCAATTCATTTTAGATCCTTACGCAGCAACAAGTTACTGTACATCATACCTCACAAAAACTGACGATACAATTTCCAAATCATTAAAACGTGTATTTCAAACATGTATAGAAAATCATTACGATACCATAACAAGGTTAAAGACCGTGAGTAATACTCTGTTAAACACACAACAAATAAGTGCACAACTTGCGGCATTCATTGTATTATCACTTCCATTGCATCATTCGACAAGAACATTTACATTCATAAACACAAACCCAGAACACCTGCGTGCATTTGTTTTGAAACGAAAATCTCACCTACAACAACTTGAACTAGATTCTACTGACATACATTATCAAACTAAAATTGATAAATACATCGCTTGTCCAAATACACATTCCGACCTCTGTTTAGCAGAATACATATCATGTTATCGCATTACCAGTCAAAAAATTTCAAACGTAGAACACCAGAAATTATTAGATTTGTTCACTACAATAAACATAAAGACCCAAACAATTGCTATCGTGAACAACTGCTTCTATACAAGCCCTTCCATGAATCTGAAAACACAATAGTTAACCCACATTCTACATATAAAGATGCCTACGATTTCACTACAATACCATTCATACAAATAGCCACAAGTTTAACTACAACTTCCAAGCTATGTTTACTAATTGCACATCATGTACAACATCTACTACAACCAGGACTACATGCAAAGCCTGCCAATTAGAGACGAGCAACAATGTGAATATAATGTTGAGCTTGACTTTCCATCACTTTGCCGACCTCATTCAAGACAACCTTCACAAGAAACTGGCAAATTTCCATACCCAATTATGGACAGCAATACGTACTTCGAAAACACCAGAAGCCTCAATCAAGCACAAAGATTGATCTTTGATGATATTATGCAATTAAAACAACTTCAACCAAATGAACGCATTCATTTACTTTTAACTGGCGGTGCAGGCACTGAAAAAACATACACATTACTACTTTAGCTCAGGGATTGCTTCGACACTATTATAGATACCATTCCACAGATATCGAATTACCGAAGGCTTTGTTAATGGCATATATCGGTAAAGCCGCATACAACATTCGTGGCACTACCATTCATTCAGCGCTGCATATACCTATAAATGCCAAAAATTTAACATCGTTGTCTGGTGGCAAGCTCCAAGAACTAGCTACTAAATATCGTGACATACAACTTGCCATATTTGATGAAATATCTTTGATAGGCCGTCGTATTTCCAATTTGCCGATCAACGACTTCGATCAATTAAACATAGACCAACCTCTTTTTTTGGTGATCTTGACGTAATAACTTGTGGTGATATTTTTCAAACAAGCCCTGTTTTAGATGCATGGATTTTTAAATCGGATGATGCCTCTCTCAATGCACTCAAATTATTGTACTGGAATAAATTGTTGCATTGTTATGAATTAACACAAACAATGCGCCAAACTGATGACACATACATTGGGATATTGAATCGAATAAGAGAAGCCACTCAAACTGGCAAAGACATTCACTGGATTAACCAACAATCTTATAAACCCATTCCGAATACGTCAAATATTCCTTACCTGTGCCATACTAACAAAGAAATGAAAACACACAATGAACATGCTTTTAAGCAAGCAGAGGGCACTAGTTTTTACCTACATGCAAAGGACACACGCTCTTGCACATGTAGCAAATCAATATCCATTCTTGAAAAACCAAGAAACACTGCTGGTTTATGGAAAATTATAGTTGTCAAAACAGGCATGCTTGTTGAAATATGTAGTTCAAACATCAATATTGAAGATGGTCTTGTAAATGGTGCTGATGGTCTATTTCAAACAAAAAACAACCATAATGGCAACTGATATTAATTGGATTCAATTTCTCGAATTCACGCATTGGCCAAAAAACACGACTTGCCCATACTCACTTCTATACAATGAAACATATACTAGAAACATGGACACCAATTTACAAAGTTAGTAAAGAATTCCAAATAGGATCCTCATTTTTAAATACCATTACACGAAACCAGTTTCCTATACAACTTGCTGTTGCTCGTACTATACATCGTGCACAAGGTCTAACGATGGAACCGTTGTAATTTTCAATCCTACCGGAACCAACAAACATGGCTTGACATATACAGCGCTATCTAGAATACGAAATATTAAAAATTTATATTTAACCACCCCGCTCCATAATCAACATTTGAAAGTCGACCCATGTATTAGAAAAGAAATGCACCGCCTTCACAATCATGCAAATTGGCGCATTCAAATTCCTATCATGGAGCAATTCAAAACTACACACCTTGTTATTCAATCTTTAAACACTGTCTCATTGCAAAAACATGAAATCGATATTTTAGCAGATTACAATTTGATGAGCTCAAATATCTTGTGTTTCCAAGAAACAAGAAACCACAACCAAACATCATACTTGACCAGGAATTTCCATGCCATACAAAATTACTGCTTCTCTGGCACAACCATATACTATGACCGTACCCAACAATTGCATTGTTATGACATACACAATACAGATGTCGCAAAAATTATCAAAGCTTATTTCAATGTGAACAAACCATATAGTATGATTGTGCTTGCAGTGTATCGAAAACCGAATTCAAATCTGATGAGTTTCTTGAATACAATAGAAGATATATTACAAAATGCATCCATAGACATACCAACACCAACGACCATTCTTGGAGACTTCAATACCAATATGCTTGCTTGCAGCAACCATGCCAACCATCTTACGACATTCATGCAAAACCATGGTTTCCAACAAACTATCACTACACCAACAACATTGTATGAAAGCCAATTAGATCATATATGGACAAATGCACACAACTCGAAAAACTTTTACGGAGTCACACACTGTTACTGGAGTGACCACTCACCAATTTATTACCTATATAGTGACCCAAATATCGTGTAAGTCTCCTTCATCGAGTTCCTATTGCTGGAAATGGTGTTGGTTCTCATGGAGCTCAACATAAAGAGCAGTATTACTGTCATTGCATTCTTGGACAAGATCAGAACAACCTTGTAACTGCCCTGCCTTCTGACTTGCATCAAACAATAACTTTTAAACCACCTTCTAACATTCACATTTCCCACATGCAATTTCTTGTACTGAGATGCCTTTCCCCATTTTTTGTGTCACATTTACATTTACTCTAACACATGTAAAATAAAATAAAATACCAACCTAAGGCAGGGCCAAGTGGTTTGCCACACACCCTTGTTTTAAAAAAAACAGGTGACTATTCTGCTTTTTAATCTGTTCAGAAATGGGCAGAATAGTCACCAGAAATCCATTACAAGAAGAGAATAGCAAAGACATTGTCCCCATAGTGATACTCGTGAGTTGGGTCAACGTATTGGGAGATCATTCTTTCGTTCAAGTCTTGGATGATCCACGGAAGCACAGCTCTGAATTTTCAAACCATTTATGCTTGTAGTAAGTGAGATGTTTCTTGAAATTCTTTCTTACGTAGAGAAGCAATGAGGATTGCCCTGCCTCTGTTTGAATACTCCATAGTCATGGCAATAAATGAGAAGCAGTGCTGCATTTGAAAAATAATTGGAGTTTTACCAGCAACAGACTGATAGTCGCTGATCATCAACACTAGGTGAATGAAACGAGAGACTAGTTGATTCCAACATCACTAAAGATCTGAAAATTACAAAGAGTCCATTTATGATGTCTGGAGGCCACTGATACTTGTTATTTGGGAAATCTGTTTTCCTGCTGATCGTTGAACAGGTCATCGCTGCTATCTAAAACTGTGAGGCTTTTGAACCCACCTACTTGAGGCATAATTCAGCCCTCTGAAATCTGATCAAAAGGCTAACTGCTGCTATAAGAAAGAGAGATCAGTCAATCAATAAATTAATCCATGAGAATCGCTGTGAAGAATGGAATTTACCAATCATTTGTAGATTTGGAAGGCTGCTGAGCATCACACTACTTTAGTGAAGGAGGCGATTACCAATAGCAAACTGCCTGCTGATTGTGAAGTCCATCGCTGCTGTCCGGATTCCCTGCTGGCCGTAGAAGGAATCGATTAACCCCGAGGAGCGACCTGCTCCACTACCCGCGACCTCTTCTAAATTTTTGAGGAACACCTGCTCCCACATCGCGATACTGATCCGCGAGGCACAGGAGGACGGCTCCTTCTTGGTTTTTGGATGAATGAAAGACATAGGCTGTGAAAGATTCATGTGCCCATCCCTCTTAGAACATTTGAGTGCATGCTGACTAAAACTAAGGGACCGTCACAATTGCACTACTTGAAGAGCCGGACCTGACTGACTGAGAACCCTTAACCTGTGGATAAACACTGGAAAGATAAGGCAGTGACTGCCTGGGAAGATCCAAGGCATGGATCTCACATCTCTTCATCAACTCAAAGGATTCTATGATTATAAATTGATCACTCATGATCGAGATGACAAAAGGTTGGTTGGAGAAGACTACATGGAGCGAATCAAAAGGCAATTTTCTCAATTTATTCAAATTTGAATGTTAGATGCATTGAATCTAGTCATATTGATGATAGGGTTTTTGAGCTAGAGGAGTTTTGGAGGGAAACCAAACTCATGCTATATATAATATAAATTTGTGGGAGAACAAACTTCTCTCTCTCTCTCTCTCTCTCTCTCTCTCACATTCATTTCATGCTTATACATGAGTTCTTTTGGGTTCATCTATCCATTGGTGCACTATCTTGATGATATCTTGCAATCTTGTGTGTAGAATGCTCATATTTTGTTATTTTTGGATCCACGCGTGGGAAATACAGCAGGGTACTATTATTTTATGGACAACAACTTCATTTTATCATATATTTGATGTTTTATCAAGTTCTTATTGAGTTTGCATCTCTTTCATTGAGTAGATGTTGATTTTTCTACATTGGCAATGTTGATTGTTGTGTTGACTTCCAAACCAAAGTTTAAGAGACACATTTTGGATCTTAATGATATGAAATTCTTCACAATTCCCATAAACGGCTTGGAGTATGATGAATTCCAAGCCCTAGATATGGAGTATCTTAGTTGCAATACTAGATCAACCAGGAAAGCTTGAGAAATGTAGCTATGACAAACATAAAATATAAGGAGAATTGCATAAGCACCTCACAACATAAAAGGTTAGGAGAAGAAAAACTGAATTGGTCCTCCAAGTCCCTAGAGAGGCAAGGACCTCAAGTATATGCATGGAAAGTCTAGGTATCAACCATGTGAGTGAGCTAGCTACTTGGCCAAGTGGGCCACTTTGCACTAATTTATTCAAGTCACAAATAGGGGGTCCCATGTATTTAATTAGTAACATGCCCCATGAGTAATATACAACTTACAACAACATTAGTGCTTAGCCAAAGGGGTAAAATAGACATTCCTCTTCAACAGATAGATCCCAATCTAGGTGGACATGTGAAAATTCACACATGTGGGAATGCCCTAATGTGTGAATTTGATCTCCTCAGCTTGGCTCTTGCACTATAGATCACCTATTGATTGAAATCCAAGATCAATGACAAGATCTTAGGCAAAAAGACCATTCTACATGCATTCATTCATTACCAAAAGGTGTTTCACACATGTGAAAGATTTCACGAAATAAACTAAGTCCCAACAAGCTCCTCTCCTCTGGTAGAGAGAGAAACTATCACTTTTGGGCTCATCTAGAGAGAGAAGACAATATAAGCAAAATTGGCAAATCTCCAAATTGACTCAAAAACTCAAATTAATTAATGAAGAGAATGAAAGTACATATAGAAACTCGTGAAGATCCATGTTTGATTCTTATTTGACCCCTTAAACATAGCCTCTCTAATCCTATTGGATGTGTGATGCAATTTCTTGATTGGACCCTTCCAACACATCTCTCTCTCATGATTGGACCCTTTGACTTTTGCCACCACATAGGGTGCATCACTCATCAAACCTAAACTTGACATGTAAGCAACCTAACTAGCTCAAGTTACATCACAATTGAATTTTGGTCTAATCATGACAAAACATGTGTACTTGACCATTTGACCTCTAAAGCCAAAATCTAGAAAATATTTTGTAGCTGAGTTACAAGATCTCAGTGAGATATGTGAGTAACATATGTGGGTTCTGGAGGAATCTGCCAGATAAAGATGTGTTTATGTACTGGGTCATAGTGAGAATATTCACATATGTGCATGATTAGTCTTGTATGGATCTACTATGTATTCCTGGTTACTAGAGTTATTTGGTGCACTTAACCTAGTCGGCGAACATAAGGATATGATCAAGTATTGTTTTGACAAATACTTGCAGTATGGAAGATTTATGGATTAACTTATAAATGATTTGGGTAAGGATCTAAATGTAGTGTTATACTAGTTTTTCATCTAGACATTTGAGATTTCTGAATCATTTGTAACTAACTTGAGTAGTTGATTACTCCAGGATGAAGTTAATTGGTAAAACGATCAGTGTGATGTGGATTCACCAGAAACTGATGGTTTTAATTTATATTACTTGTAAGATGCATGATTAGTGAATCATTTCGGTTCATCAGTGAAAAATTGTTGGATATACAGTATTCTTGGGATAGAGTATTCCTTAGTGAAAGGACTCAACTCATTAGTGATTGTAACCCAGAGAGCTCAAATGGATAACGAATCATAACGAATCCAAGAATAACAACTGAATTGATATTCAACAGGATTTTGGGTATCTAGATGTGATTCTGGATTGTAATCTAAAGTTTTTGTAGTTGAAGATGATTGTCATTTTGGTATGCATTCAGTCTTTAATTACCAGTTGCTTATAGAATTTGAATCTTGCACTTCAGTTAAAGAATCATGTTTTGGAAGTATTCCTGAATCCAGTATTTTCTTAATGGAAAGATTTTTGGAATGACTCTTACTTTTCCTGAGTTATGTGGAACATATACTCCAGTATCCTATAAATGGTTAAGTATGGTTTTGGATTCCAGAAAGTTATGATTGACGAATCATACGAATCTAAAAAAGTATGGTTGATGGATCATAAACAGTTACTTAATTGTTATTAGTGGATTATAAGAAGCTATAATAATTCTTAAGTGTGATGATTAATTCTTGATCTATTATTTGAGTAAGAATTCAGATCAGTGTTTTGAATCTCTCTACTCCAGTATTTTATTTGAGAACCTATGGATCTCACAGATATTCTCACAAGATAAGTATTTTATTTGTGGAGAATTTAATTTATCTAGTGGATGTTATTCTGCTACAGTTTATGGTCTGTAAATGCTTGAGTACAGTTCTTCATTTGGTTGGATCTCCAGTTATCTTAGGAGACAAACAAGTCTATTAAGATGAATGGATGTTATTTTCTTGCATTTGGTGCTAGAAATAGAAGCATTTAACTCAAAGGAGTATCTGGGATACTTAGAGTTGAGTTTTAATCATTCTATATCTTAATGTCAATTCTTCTAGAGATGCTATGAAGATGTTATCAAGTCACAAAGTTGGATATATGCCACGTAAGTTGAGTATGATGCTCTTATTGAGAATCATACTTGGCATCTTGTAAATCTTCCTCAAGGGATGAAGCCACTTGATTGCAAGTGGGTGTATAGATTGAAGTATGACCAAGATGGATCAATAAGCAAATATAAGACCAGGCTTGTGGCAAAGGGGTTTTTGCAAACCAAGGGAGTAGATTATGATGAAACATTTGCTCTAGTTGCTAAGCCTGAAACTGTTAGTTCAGACACAACGAGATGAATATTTGAATGTGGAAATGTCGGAATAGTTGTCAGAATAGCTCCCTTTGGTTGTTCCATATGTATCAAGTCCTCCATTCAATGAAGATACATTTACATTTATTTAGTAAATAATATAGCTTTTGAAGACCATTTCAATGTAATCAATTATCTTGTCATGGGTATAGCTTTTAACAGCAAGTCTTTCATTGTGCCTTTAAATTTCACAATTTGGATTATACCTCACCCCTGAGACGCATCTCTATAAGAAGTCATCCTTTTGGCAACTTTATGAGTTCGAGAACCTGCATCACAAGGATCCACAATATTAATGATACTTTTGAGTTCATTGGGCGATGAGATACATCAACATGGTAGTCATTTTCCTCTTAGCTAATTTGATAGGCTTGAAGTTATGTCAATTTTACAATCAATGAAAATATCGTGCTTTGATTCTAGAGATTCTAGAGTAAAACAAAAATGTTGTGCCACAAAGGCATTGCCACAAATTTAACAATTAATTTTATTGTATAAGATTTGATGCAAAGTAATTTAACTATTTTCAAATCCTAGTTGTGATTGTTTTGGAAGTGTGGCATAGTGGTTATCATTTTCCTTACTTAAAAGTGTGTGGATGGGTAGAGATACAACACCAATAGAAAACATAGAAATGATTTCAGGAGTGCAAATGGATAATTTTTATTTAAAGATAGTTGTTGGTGTAAGAGATTGGACATGCATGCAACAAAAAGAAAGGGATGTGAATTTTTTGCTATTTATGACTTGCATATATAGGTTCAATTAAAATTTGCTATTTAGAACTTGCATATAGAGGTTCAATTCAAGTCTGGGCATGCATGGAAGAAAAAGACGACATGAATTTTTATAATTTGTGACTTGCATATAAAGATGCATCTAAAGGATCGAGTTCTTGCAATAAAGTCCTTAGCAATGTGTCAAAGCTTTTTGTGCACACATGCTCTTATTTGACTTTTTGTGCATATATGATTTTATTTGACTTTAATGTTGACTTTTGTAGAAACTCCATTGACCAACTAGAACATATAATATTGGGGTAAGCAAGTCAATGCCATAAAATCACACAAGTTCTTTATTTGAAGTACAAAAGCTTACCTAGAAATCTTTATTCTTCAAGAGTGGGCAAGCCTAACCCAGGCACACCACACAGCACATGCCTCAATCAAGTGATTAAGGACCATCAACCCAAGCACACCACACAATACATGATTCAATCAATTGTTTAAGGACCAATACATTGTATATACTTTAGAAAGATGGATTTATGGAGGTGCAAAGTAGAAAATAAATTGAGTACTTTTGCTGCAGCATTTGAAATTTTTGCTCGTCTTCGTATGTTCTTTTGCAGCTGGGTGCTTATTGAACATTTATTGAAGGGACAAGGGACAAGGGACTTGCATGTTGATGTCCTCCTACATGGAAGAATAGGAAGGAGGAGTATCTAATTCTGGTGCTACGTAGCTGTCGGCTGTAGTAATAGTAGAACGGGTGTTGGTGTTCAGGACTGAGCATACTTTGCGAATGTTGCCTTGGTTGCCAGTCAGAACTTCGATCATGCTCATTTTGATAAATGAGATGCTAAACTGGATATGGAAATCATGATTTTCAGCCGCGAATTCCTCCACTGTTGCCTGTGTGAGACTGTCATTCAGTAGTGCAGCATCTGAGTCAAACAGCACCTCTCCATTCATCATGTTACTATAGTACTTGTTATCGAATGTGTCGGGATTTACAGTGTCCATGTTGACAGCAACATTGATCGATGAATTTGGGCACGTCTGGACTAGAGATTGAGCAAATGTAGCGTTGAGCCTGGGATCAACGGTGGGACGGAGTCGATCGCTGAACGAACTGCAGTGCGCAAGTCCTATTGTATGTGCTCCTGCACAGTCAATATTACAATTCATTATTCAATATAGCACTTCTCGCTCTAGTGTTCTCGTGATCTGCATGCAGCTGCCTATTTTCACATCACTGTAACTTCGCGCTTTTTTTCTAGTGGTAAAAGGTTGCTAGTAGAATTAAAAGGAATACTTGCAAATCTGCATTCTATCAGCCGCACTTGATACGACATGTAGTAATAGAGCTCAATCTACCCTCTACTACATTATGAACTTTGAAGGAGGAATGATATAAAGAATGTATTGATGAGTACCTGAGAGAGGAACAAGGTCTATGGCGTTAAGACCTTTAGAACTGAACGACGAAAGAAGATGCGATGAGTTGGATGTTGGGGCTGGCAAGTTTCCAAGTACTGTCGCATAATTGGAGAAGTTTAAGCTGTCACGCCTCCCTGTCGGAATATTGAAACCACTTCCATTGGTCTAAAGGTTCACACAAAACAATTCCCTGATCAGCTACTCCTCTCTTTCCCCAGCAAGAATTAAGGTTGACCTAGTATAGCGTGATTGAGTTTTGAGTTGAATGAGTGCATGCCTGTTTAATAGCCTCACGTGCAGCTAATGCCAAAATATCTGCACACGACACCGTATTAGGACAGACTGATTCCAATTCAGCTTTAATCTGATCAATGATCGCAAGTGCTGAGGGTCTTAGTGTTTGATTTGGAATTGACTGCTGCTCTCCCTGTGTCATTAATAAGAACCGACCCATCACAACCCTGCCAACACAATTCAGCAAAATAACGTTGGTTTCCACTAGATGATCACTTAACTGAGTTTAACATTGATTTAGAGTCCAGAATGGCCTCGAATGATAGATATGGAGTCAGGTTCACGCCCCGTCAGTGGTCACATGTTTTATGAACCATCCCTACCTGGACGAAGCAATCATGAAAGAATAGACGGATCACTCCAGCTGCTTGCGATACATTCGGTGTCAAGAAAGACTTCATGAGCTCATCTACAGTGTTTTCGGCTTCTGAACATGAGTTATTGTAGAACCCATATGACAGGCCTGCGACGGGTGTCGGGAGATCAGTACAATCTGCAATCAGAATTACCGCCACCAACATCAAGGGTGGTAACAACAGCAGCGGCACACAACTGCGTATCTGCATAGTTAGAGTAAAAAACCACGATCTCAATCACGAACAGCTAGCTCTCGCGGTTTGAATTGCTTTACACACGATCAACACGAAGAACACTAATAAGTTTCATATAGGTATCGATATTTATACACTGGATTTGTCCAGAAAAGGCAATAAAGGGAAAGAGCCGATTAGCTTGTAGAAGACGTCTCACATATAGACGTAAAAGAATGCAGATAAAAGGGTGAAGATTCAGCTTGTACTATTTGGCCTTGAACAAGAGTGCTTTTCAAAATAAGAATAATTGTAAATTGTTTCAGAAGACTTCAGATTTCAATAGCAGTTCAAGCGGTCAGGAGACAGTTAGCCACTCTAATAAAAGCAAACAAGCTTCGCCCATTTTCCAGCTTATGATATATTCCTCACCAGTTAACGTACCGCTGACAGGGCAAGTCAATCATCCGAACAAAACTAGAATCCAACCTGGCAAGTTGCACAGAGCAAACCCACTCTCTTTTTGTGATATAATGATGGCAGCAACCACTCATATCTTCGATCGTGCGCACTTGCAACATAAATGTCTCACTGCCAGCCTCCTTATCATCATCACTCCGCACTAGCTAGAGAGAGAGAGAGAGAGAGAGAGAGAGAGAGAGAGAGAGAGAGAGGCAAGATGGGATGTGAGAGATACATTTTTTTTCTTGTAATTTCACATTAAAAGATGGAAAAACCATCGGAAGCACAAAGTAATGCATGTTGAAAGGGTAAAAGTCATAAGGCGAATTGAGATACTATACAGTTATAACAAAGCAACGATATCACAAAGTATCTACATAAAGTCCACTGCTTGGTGTAAGTCGCTAATTAAGATAGTTGGAAGTTTAGGTAGTGAGTAAGCTGTGAAGTAGCCGTTTCTGCAACTACGGCACGTCGAAGTATTGCAAGTGCCTGAGTGCATTGTAAAGTCATAGAAACTCGTTGACGATAATAAGTCGTAAGGATAGTTAAAGATGAGGCACCACGTCCTTGGAGTTTCGCTGCAAAACCTGTAGAAGATGATAGAAAATCATCGAATTTTTTATGCAGGCACCCATATGTTTCCAAAGCAAAAGGAATAAAGTCTTCTCCAGGAGTGCGATGTGAATAATCTCGCTCTTTATCTAGAGCTGCATGAGAAGTAGCGACACCCTGAGTAGTTGAAACACGACGAAGGAGGTCAGGCCGTGAAGGATCAGCAACAACAACATCCCCAAGCGTGCGAATCCCCTCGCGTGAAAGAACAAGATCAACTCGATGCCGAGGCAACTTTGAATCAGACACAGGCAAGACATGGGTCTGCTCCCGGACAACATGAAAGCCGCACTCATGTGCAATAGATGCCAATACGTCACGAATAGAATCATGAGTCGCAGTGCGCTCTCCGCCAGAAGGGCAACGCATGAGATGAGTGCCAATAGGATTAAGAGGGTGACCACAGGAATATTTTGTCAAACTTGCCCCAACCTAACCCGAAGAGCGATGAGAAACAACTCAGAAGAAAGGCGCAAGTGTGGAACAACAGGGCGCGCAACAAGCCCAGCACCAGCACCCAGGCCTGCACATGACAGAAGGCGAGCCCGAGTCTCATCAGTAGGTGAATCACTGAGAAGCTGAGTGAAAACATGTGAGTGGAAGCGCTCCAAAAGATACTTTTGAAAATGAGCACGCTGATGGCTAAGCAAAGTCTCAAAGGGAGTCAAAGAAGCTCGCATAGGTGGAGGGATGAGATCCTTGGCCGCACAGAGATGTTGTTAGAAAGGAAGAATGCTTGTTTCACATGAGCTACTGAATTAAGAAGAATGGGCTTGTTGTCCTGCTGAAACCGAGCGATAAGTGCAGAGGCAACAAGGGCCCAACTTCCCATAAAAGCAATTGGAGCAATAGAAGCTGTGCAAGTAAGACCAACACCTCCGGACGAAGCGGGAAGAGAGACTTGTTGCTTAACAAACTGACCATTGGAAGCACTATCAAAATCCTGCAACAAAGCCAAAACATTAGGAGAGGGAGGAACACACCATAGGATATAACTTGGCCGTTGAGCGAAGCATTGAGTGAGAATCCCTAGAGCAACTTGAGTGTTGCCAAGCTTTGGTAACAAATCAGCGTGACGAAGATGCGCGCCCAAAGTGTCCCGCAAAGAGGAAGCCACAAAATCCGAGAAACCTATAGGAATACCAAGCACTCGAATCCCATCAGCTGGAGTATTGAAACCTATAGAGAAAGGGAGCTCAGGAAGGAGGCCCTGAAGTCACCAAGCAACGCACTTAGAGGGATTCACAGTGAGGCCCAAAGCCGAAAGCTGATGAAAGAAATGTATGAAAGCCGGAAAGACGTCATTAGCAAGTCCCACAATATGTGTGTCATTAGTAATAGAGGGAAACAACCAAGAAGGAAAAGCAGCAGAAGAAGCACGCAATGCCCGAAAGTGCGCCAAAGAAAAAAAAACACCACCCAAGGAATCGCCTTGTCTGATACCATCAGCAGACGGGATAATCGAAACTTCACCTGAGCGAGAAGCATGACTGAAATATAGAGGTGCATCCATGGAATAAAAAGAGCGAACAAATGGGATAGGCTGAGCGAGAGGACCGTGAGTCGCACGAAGTTCTTGGAAAATGGCGTCCCTCGGGAAACAGAATTGAAAGCATTTTTAACATCCACTTGAAGGACAACCCAATCTGGATGAAGATCCAAGGTAGCACGCAAAGCATATACAACTGTCTTGCAACCGCCAAGAGTAGCACAACGAAACTGATGAGGAGACAGGTGGTCATGAAAATTGTCACGAAGCTGAAAACCAAGTGCCCTAGAAACCAATCTGTATAAAATCTCTCCAACAGCAATGGGACGCACTCCACCGCCAGGCTTATCCAAGGCTATCAAATGAGCGGCACCAAGAATACGAGCAATAGCTAGAGGAATATGGCCACATGCTACGGAAGAGCAAACTTGAAAGAGCAAACCAAACCCGCTAGCAGAGTCATCAAGAGAAAAACAATCACGAAGATGCTCGAAAACCATACCAGAAGGACCCCCAGTTGACAAATGAGGGCTGCACAGAAAAGCAATAAGAAAATGAGATTCAGAGAGCTGCAAATCGGAGTCACGTTCAAAGTCCTCAACAAAAGAGGGAAGGGAGTCATTTGCTGGTGGATAAAAAAGCTCCAAAGCCTGAAGGTGGCAGCAGAAGGAGTAGCTGGACTTGTAGGAGCTAGAGCACAAGTTGCACGAGAATACTCACCCATTTGTCCAAGTAAAACACAGCGACGCAACCGACGATGAACATGGGGTATAGAAACACCATCTGAGGTTGAATCCCACTGAGCAACAAGCACATGACAGCGAAGGAAATGCTCTTCTTGCAAATTTTTTCAATTTCCTGACATAAAGCGACGAATCATGTTGCGAGTTTTCCTATGACCAGCATCACCACCCTGAGGAGGCAGAGGCAAACACCAGAGAGGAAAAAGCAAAAAGGCATGCCAAGCTGCAATATCAGAAGTGTTGGAAGCCAGATGAGACAAAGGTAAGGACAAAGCTCTCTGGACGTCTAAGCGCAAGGCAAAGGGAATGTGTGCATAAAGATGAGGACGAGGAAAACCTAAGTGAAAAGCAGTCAAAATATCAAGGGAGCGAATCCAGGTCCAAGCTGAGTCAGGTGGCGAAGTGGGGGTAGGATGAGGTGCAAGGTTGGCATTGGTTAATGCGAACTGTTGACGAAAAGCAAAGGAAGCGTTATGATGGCGAGAAATACCGGCACCTTCCACATAAAGGCGACCACAGCCTGCACACGGAACACGTATGGGGGCGAGGAGAGGAAGAAGGAGAAAGCTGAGAAACTGAAAGAGAGGAAGAAAGCTAGTGGCGAAGATGGGCTGGACAGTATGGCATCACCTGGCCAGAGGAAACAGGCAAGGAATCCGCAACATCACGGTGGGCTTCATGACGCGCGCATGAAAAGGAAGCATTGAAAGGATGTTAAGAAGGGAAAGCAGGTCTCTTTTCTCCATGTCGAGCAAGAGAATTGAACTTGAACTCCGGGAGTTGCAAAGGATAAGAAGCTTCTTGAGGGACCATATTGACATGTAAAGACCAGACCATAGCCTTTAAGATCCTTTCTTCAATCACACACTTTGACCAGCAGCTCATAAGGAAGAGATGGGGAGAGAAAGGTGAACACGAGTACCGATAGCTGGAACCTGCGCTCAGACATTCATCCCACCATCAAAACGGCCACTATCGTTCGTAAGCCAAGAGGGGAGGCACTCAAACAACGATGATCAGCCAGCAAGGGGTGACGCTCAGACAGCGATGGGCTCTTCAGCTCTCTTTTCAGCAGATGGAGGACTCCAGTAGGCTGACTACAAGCAGCGATGGCCTCTCCAAAACACTTTTCAATAGATGAATAGCACCAGTAGGCTACCTTCAGCAGCGATGGCCTCTCCAAAGTACTTTTCAATCGATGGATAGCACTAGTAGGCCACCTTCAGCAGCGATGACAACTGAACTTTCCACAGGCGGAGCAACTGCTGCCATTTTTGTAGCACAACCGCCAAGGCTGTAGTTTTCAGTAAGCAGTGTCTTTCACAAGAACGTTCCACTTTAACAAAAAAAATTTCCACAACAGGCCTACAAAACCGATAGTGAATGTATTTCAAGCCTGATCATTCAAACGGTTTAAATGCGACCACTACCCGCAATATGTAAAGCCTCTTCCAGTCCTATTTGTGCATTTCCACTATAGTTTCCTCTCTGATTTAGCAAGTCTGGAAAACTTTAAGGCCTATATCAGATTGTTTCGCTGCAAAACCTGCTCAACACTTCATGACTCTACCTTCTCGACCTTTCGAATTCTTGACTAAACCCATTGCCAAGTAATCCGCTCACGAACAGTTGTTTTTGCCTTTGATCTCTGACATGCTGACACAGGACGGATCTTTAACTGCTGCTGCCGTTGACAAACTTCTGCAAAATTGGAAATTGCTTACGCTAGTCTGTCACAAGCAGATGCAGATGAGATGCAGGTGCTTGAATTCAAATTGATTTCAAGCACAGATGGATCTCTCGGACCAATTGCCACCATCACAACTGTGCTTTGTCCTTCATCTGAAAAATCTGACTTGATACTTCACGTAGTCACGTGCTTGAACATGTCTTGCCACAATAGTTGCAGTTGCCCTTCCTCTTGGGTGTAGATGACAAATTGGTGTTTGACTCCTCTCCAACCTGTAACTTGCTGCTGCTCCAAGCTTTGCTTTGAGTTCTTCCCTTTGCCTTTGCCTTTCTTCTGAAAGTTTTGCTTTTTCTTGGAAGCAACAAGGACATCACATAGTGTTGATAGTTGAATGACAAGCTATTCAAGACTATAGGGACAATACTCTTGTCACTTACTGTCTCTCCAACTGAAGCAAGCTGGTCCATAAGGTCCTTGACCTTTGTGATATGATCCAACAACTTCCAAGACCAAAACATAGCCTAGAATCATAAATCATTGGAGAGAACCGGCATGCATCATTTATTTCATCATTAATGAACCCTAAAATGAGAGTGCACTTGCTAGAAAATCCAGATCTACCAAAGATTTGATCTACACAAGAAAAAGCTCCAAAAAAGCATCACAATTTGGCCTTCAAGGACAATTTTCCATAAAACCACAAAAAATCCCAAGAGTAATAGACCTTAGCAACATGCAAATTGAAACTGGGATAGTACACCCACTTGCACACTTGCTATCCACCTTGGAAGAGAATTCCCATGGATCCAATCCGAAATTTCGACGAAAGGTAGCCATTCTCCGTGTTCTCCAATCTTCGTAAACCTGGCTCTGATACCAATATAAGGGAAGCTCCCTAGGATCCTGCTTACAAGATAACACACAATGGAAAACACACTATGAAGCAACCACCCAACCAAGTAGAAGCAACCAATCAACTCTGGAAGCTTCACCCTCAAGCCAAGGAATATGAAGCATGAATGTAGAGTGAAACCTTGGTGATAAATCAATGATCACCATGAGGAGTAGAGCAAGTTTGGCCTCAATATATAGAGCAAAAAGCCACCTGGGCACATAGCCATGCATAGCCCTAAGTTCCCTATACATAGATTCACCTAGAATAGAGTCCTAAGCATGGACCAGCTATTCATGGGATTGCTATTGATAACTCTACACATGCATACACTATCTCATACCTTGTCTAAACTCCATTTAGTGTGTTCTGGGCCTCACAAGGATATTAGTTACTTTCGGGTCACATCCGGTATGACGTGTCATAACTAACAGCTTGATTTACTGGAGTACCGTGTATCCAAGACTAGGAGTATACTGAATCCTACTTATTGGCCATGGACATAACTCTCTCTCTCTCTCTCTCTCTCTCTCTCTCTCTCTCTCTCTCTCTCTCTCTCTCTCTCTCATTTCATGCTTATACACGGGTTCTCTTGGGTTCATCTATCAATTGGTGCACTATCTTGATGATATCTTGCAATCTTGTGTGTAGATTGCTCATATTTTGTTATTTTTGGATCCACACATGAAAGATATAGTAAGGTACTATTATTGTATGGACAACAACTTCATTTTAGGTAAGGAGAGAGCTAACTTCATCAATGGAGGTGGTGAAGGTTCTTCCTTGGAAAAGATTGTTGCCAATGATTTCTTTGATCATGTGGAAAAAGATGTTGCTAGGTGCATTTATGAAGAAGGTGGTTCTTCACAATTTTTTGTAATGAATTCAAGAAAGTCATTTTTGTAGCAAGTGGAGTCACATGTCTTCATAAAGAGAGTAGATCAAATGGTTCTATCATGAGACTTGGTGAGGGAGATAGTCACAAGTCAAGAAGAAGAGAAGTATGTGAAGGGTTCAAAGTAGGATTTACTTTGAATAATGTCGTTGTGAATAATAGTGAGGAAGAATCATTATCATATGAGTCATTACCTAAAACATTGAGTAGAAGTTCTTGTTTGAAAACAGAGAGTACTTCAATTATAGGCTCAAATTTTGGGTTCTCAAAAAAAGGTCTGTAATCGTAATAAGGCAGTAGCAACAAACGTGGGAAATCTTTGGAAACGGGTTGGGAAACAATTGCTATGGTCACAAGTTGGTCGTCATCATTTACAACGTTTTTTAAAGGTAGGCGTACGTGGGATGCAGTCATAGTCTTGATTGCTAATATTACACCAATCCTAATTCAGCAATGCACTGGAAGGTTGTAGTACGAATCAAAATCAGTCTGAAGTTATGAAATTACTTCTAATTAATAACACATAACATGTGTACGACTAAAAGGAACATATTGGTTCTAGCATAAAGCACTTCTAATAAACAAAGCATACCATGTATAAGATTGAAACGAACATAAGTTATGGAATTACTTCTAATTAGTAAAACATAACATATATAAGATTGAAATGAACATATTGTGTCTAGCATAAATGACGGCTAATAAATAAAACATACCATGTATAAGATTCAAATGAATAGATTGTTTTCTAGCATAAACAAAATGTGTGCTAAATAATTGTGTATTGAAAAACAAATATTACAAACCACCTCATATGGCAAATGGGTTTTGCGTGACAAAGTTTTATTAGTACGATATATACAGTTTACATTTTTCTAGAAGGCCCAACATGTATCTATTGATATTTCTGGTTAAAAAAAACTAGAAGAAAATACCTTTTCCAGAACGGGGCTGTCTTTCCAAATTGCTGAACGTAAATATTTCAAACATGGTATGTAATTATAATGGATTTATATTAACAACTACTACAAGCAACTTATTCATATGACCCATTTATATCAAAACGTTATTTACATGACACGGGTATTTGAAGTTCAATAGTAAAAGCCTGAGTCGTGATAGTATTGGTATTTTAGGTACTACTGATACTTCTTCTACACAATCTATTCTAGTGTACCAGTTTGTAGACATACAAAATTGAAATCTAGTCGTGTATGTGTTCGTATGAAACGATGTAACCGTGCTCATCAACTTGAAATCGTCCACGAATATTCAACTTTGCCAAGGTTGTTTGAATATAGTGGGAATTTCCAGATCCTGAAATTGGGAGTGCCTCTCCAAGTGCCAATATTTTGTCAATCCATGCATCTTTGATTTTCAAGTTGGTGATGCCCTTAGGTCCAATCACAGTACCAGATAAACAAGGCACTCGTTCCAACGTTGTTGAGCGCATACATATGTAACAAAACGGAATGTTATTTTGAAAAGCAAATTTGTCATGCTTACAAGAAATGCAAACATGCTCGAACCACAGCGCATTGATTGCTTTCAAACGAAGGCGACCTATAACCTACAGAACAATGACGAATGCAACAATTTTTCTTGTCAAAAATATGCCACAGGTAACTACACGAGCTACGATGGAAAATGTTGAAACTATGTGTGTAGAACGAATTAGTAGTACATGGAACCAACCTGTACTGGTTTATTTGCAGAATTTTTTTTTTGGCGGTGCACCAATTCTAACTTGTCCCAAAATTCACCCTTAGGAACCGTTGCGAAGATTGTTTTGGTCGAAGCCATGAGTATCAGAGGCTCCGATTTTTTCCATACCCGTAAATTGCGAATACTATAGATGACTCTTTCCTCATTTTCGTATGCATCAAGTATTTGTTCGAGTAAATGATTTGTATCTGGCCAGAATATAATCTGTACAAGTCACCAAAACACACACAATTCCCTTCGTACGTGAATTTTTTTTTGAGGTACGACAGTGCTAAAAATCTTGCATCGCAAAATAAATGCAATTATTCGTACTCGGATGTACCTCGCCTTCATCAGCTTTTTCAAATCTGTCACAAACTATGATAGACTGTCGATGGAGTTGCATACCAGCAATGGTAATAATAGTGACGACAACTGTTGCGACCAAGCACGAGTTATGGATGTGTGGATCTGCAGCCAATAGTTCCACACAATCTGTCCTAAAATTTGCGAGGGAAAGCCTAACTCGATATCATCTATGTAGAGTTGTCGAATTCCTCTTTGTCGAATACAAGGCAGTGGATTGGTACTAAATGCGGGTGCATTGATTTCCAGATTTCGTGGACATGACTCCACACATTGTTCAAACAGCTCATGCGATGTGATAGAGGTACGAGCGCCATCAGTAGATCTAGTTGCCAACAGGTCTATTGTTGCCCGTTTACATATTTTTGGGGCTACCGTACGTGTAGATGATTCTTGAACTAGGCCGTGTTTTGTTGTTGCAGATGAACTCGCATAAACATGCATAAAATTTATTCCAATAAATGGTAGTCAATCCGGGTTTTTGAAACGAGTACGTTATTTACTTTACTTATAATTGCTGTAAACATCACCTGAAGGTTTGGTTGCTTGTAAGTCTTGCTCAAATTGACGTAATTCTTCTGCAACGTACAAATACATGTATGTTAAAAACCACTAGTATGTATTAAACCAAAAGTAAGCATTTTGATTTTGAAAATGGTAGCTCTTAATAGTACCATCAGGCAGTCGCAATTCCATGTGTGTTGCTATGCCTTGTAGCTCCTTTCTCAAATCCGCAATCGAAAATAGTAACAAAGCTTTGTGATTATTTGATTTAAAAATGTTTTAGTTATAATGGATTCACATAAAAAATGTAATATTACCATTAGTTAGGAAATCAAATAATATTACCGCTATTTATTTGGTCTTCCGAATCTGAAATCTCCATCTGCATTTATGAACGGAGAAAAGTTATGTATTTGGATTCCATTGATGATAATGCAATTGAGGTCTGCTTCTGGCTGTTCCATAGATTCATAGCATACGAACCGAACTCGTTCGAGACATCGCTTCCAAGAGAATTGATGTGTGGAACATGAGAAAATCTTCTAAGTTCCATACGAAATTATAATTTCCACCAGACCAGGTACTGCTTCTAGCATCCTGGACAACAAAAACTGGGTCTACAGACGGTGCATTTCCTTATAACTTGTGACTTTTGAATTTATGATGTATGTCGTTTTGAGACTACAAATATTCTGATTGAAATTGAAGTCGCGACAGGAACACGCATTCTAGGACCTGCTGTAGCTAATACGTTTTCTTGTCGTCCATCCCATGAACGGCAATGGTCCATTGAACGGCAACTTATTTCTGAAACGACGGTGTTTCTTCAGAAGATTATATGGCCTGTAATCCGCTGCTTTCTGGAACATAATCTCGTACAATGTTCATGCAGCTTCAGGCTGACAATGACCGACTCATCATTTCGCTTTGTCGTCGAGTAGTGTAGACAATAGGTCCTTTGCTCTGTGCACTTAAAATCTCCGTCACCTCTTCACGTGATACCTGAATCTGTACGACAGATCGTAATTTTTTGTTACACGTTATTTATTGCAGCGTTTGATATCTGTTGATTGAATCATTTGACAAATCGGAAAATTTAAAGCTTACCTTGAAATTTATGAAGGATTGTTGATGGATGTAGCTTCGTTTTATTTTAAACCGTGTTAGTCTTTGGAACAGGAATTACGAATATGATGTTTTTTATTCTTTAGCCGGGATTGAAACTGAGTCCTATTCGGTGGTCTTGTTTGAGCTCTGAATCTACATTGTTTCACAATAGTCATTGATAGATCTACCTTCAACGCTGCTGCTAACAATAATCCAGGCCCAGGACAGCTCGTGGCCTCCGCCACTCGCTGCCCGGTTTCAAAATATTTATGGAAATGGCCATTACTTAATGCCTAATGCGTAATAATCAACCTACTATCACGTGGAGCAGAGTACAGTACAGTGAAATGTCCATTCAAACTTTGTAAGAAGGTATTCATGGGTAGCATTGCAGTTGGAGCCCTCTGTCGTTTTAGCCTTTCACAAGATCTGTGATAGTCTTGAATGTTTTGGTCCTTCTAATGCAATGATCGCAAATCCTGTTAAACGATCTTGAAGCAGGCCATTCAATCAAGAGCAGTGTTTCTTTGTCTACAACGCAGAACTGAAACCCCAAGAGAAGATGTATTGTTGGTGGAGTGCCAAAGAGATTTAGAGATGGCATAGCAATTACATGAAGAGCTTAATACATAAAGTCTTTTTCTTCTATATTGCATTGGAGATTATGTGGATGCTGAGTTTTATATGTGATGATGCTTATTTTATGTCGCTGAAATATATTTTTTATCAATATTTGATTCCGAAATTTCAAGTGAAGGTCATCAACCCAACCAATGAAGATCCTCGACACGAAAATATTCTTTTCTAAGGAATGAATAAACCTCGAAATGAAGAATATATGTTCACGAGGACGTTTCACATTTGAGGAGGGAGATATGTGATACCCCATATTTGTATATTTACTAAAAAATGGCAATATATACTTGGAAATGAGGATATGCACTAGATAAATATATATTATGAAGAGGCCTATATCATTTTTTCAATATAATTGTTTAAGGACCTATCTTTCACTTCAGGACAAGACCTCCTAAAATGAAATGATGTTGGGAATATGAAGCGATTAGATTCGTATCGTCATACTGAACTATCAATTGTACAATTTACATGTACTTGTAACTTATATGATAAGTAGAATTTGTAAATGAAGCGACGCACCAGGAATCTGAAGAGGTGTGTTTGTTTGCTCCTCCGTAGGCTATCGCTTCATTCTCACATTACCACGCGTGCGTGCGCGCGGGCACGAGAGAGAGAGAGAGAGAGAGAGAGAGAGAGAGAGAGAGAGAGAGAGAGAGAGAGAGAGAGAGAGAGAGAGTTATTGTATGTTGGAGATTGAAGATCTAGGATTTAAGGTTATTTTCTTATATCTCTGTTTTTTGCACTTCTGAGTGTGAGTGACTTCGGGTCTACTAACAATCTCGTATGCATTATTTAAATCATTCTTTGGTCAGATAGTACGATATTTCATTACAATCGTTTGTTGTATTTCCGTAAAGTTGATCTAAAGAACTGTCTTGCCCGACTGAGCGAATACTTTGTGTTCAACATTCGAGGAAACATAACCTTGGTGCAGTTTTCCATAGTTGCTGATAAAAAAGTATGTATATTATGAAATGCTAGTCCTTGACTGAGGAACTGAGTTATTGATCTGTGGTCATGTTAGTAATGAAGATAATTGTTTCTAACATATTCGTGGACTACTTGAGTTCTTTAACCATGATTGGACTTTAGTTGTTGAGGACTTCTATCTAAAACACATTAGTTCAAGACTAAGATTAACTTTTTGTCTGTTCGTACACATTTGCATCGAACATAACGTTGATCTTTGCTGACAACTTAATCAGTCAGAGTGTAACTCATTTGAGCTACTCTGATATCATTTTACATATAGAATGCTTTATCTTTGGTTTGATTCGGAGGAAGACTGTTGTATCGCATTCATTACCTTTAAACACCTTTTGGCTGCTTAAAAAATGTCTATTGACAGCCAGATTTTCACTCGACTCCACTTCATTCGAGTCAATACTATATCAACTTAACAACTTTTAAGGGCTATCTTCTTGGGGAACGAACTAAATACTACAAAAATATAGCAATTATGTGTTGGTATATTGCAACAGGAGGCAACCTTTGCAGTTGCGCTACATTTACCTTCTGAAGGAACTGTATATCCAGCTTTATCCATGGAGGATGTTGACGAAGCAAATCTATTCCTTGGGAACTTTTATATGCCAAAAGCAAGGGATATAAGATTTCCATGATCAGAGATGCGGCCATAAGGAACTTCTGCAAGTATTGCAACCAAGTCCTATTTGCAGCGAACGCGTATGCAACAATTGTAGTAACAAATATTGAATATCTGCTCTTGGCCATCAAGGGAGAGCAGATCAACTTTGCAACCATCGGTTTCAAAGCCTTCCACAGGTCAATGAAGCATGGCAAGTATGCAGCCTACATAGCCCATATCTCCCATCTGTGCTTGCATTACAGCATTTTGATGTCAGGGGAGTTAACGCTATTTGAAAGGAGGAAGACCGCACTTGCAACTCCACAACAAGTGGATCTTAGTACCATTGAGATTGTTAATGTTGATGTAGGGCCGAGTCAAGCTGCACAGGACTCCGTGCCTACTGTATCTGATGCTGTCGTATAAGATGCTTCTGCTAACACTACCACGGCAGATGCAGAGAACGGGGTGGACGACAACCAGGATGCTACGAGTTTCAAAATCGAGCAGGTCCATGATGTTGCTGACCAAGTTACTGATGCTGCTATTGATACAACTACCACCACCACTACTGCTGCCGATACAGAAGATATATATGAACAAGCAAAGCAAAAGGACCAGACGCCAGAGCCAGATACTCTTCATTGGTTGGCGGAAGTGAACCCAGACTTGAAGCAGATGATCATGTATCTGCAGAATACTAATGCTATCTAGAGAGGTTATGAGCAGAAGATAGCCAAAATGCAGGGGCTGAATGAAGTTTTAAAGAATAAAATGACAAAGCTCTTGGCTCAGCTCAACACCATGGAGCAGAGAAATAAAAAATTTGAGGTTACGTTGAGGAAATCAAATGACTACTCCTTGTCTCTTCAGTCCGAATTGGACAAGAGCAAGGATAAGTTATCTGTTGCGAATAAGCACATTGCTTCATTTGATTCAGAGCGTATTACTCTAAACAATAAGATAGACTTCTACCAGAAGAAGACAGAAGATCTACAACAACAGTTGGATGCTGAGAAGTTGGCAAAAATAAGCCCCGACAATACTCAACAGTGATGTTCAGATGGAGGCACAATCAAGGTTGATGTAGCCAAATGGAAGCAGGTGCAGATCTCATTGCAAGAAACCTTCAAGACTGAACTTCTCCAACCTCTCTATGAGGAGAAGAATAGGTTCGAGGAGGAGCTCATCGACATGAAGGAGCTGTCTGAGGCTGGGTATTCTTGTGTGAATTCACACGAAGAACACATTCAGGCCTTAAAGAATATCGATTGTCTGATGGCAGAGGTCCTAGCCTATCGCAAGGGGAAGCAGGTTGATTCATGTAATCTTGAAAGTTCTCAAGTTTTCAGCTGCACTGGTGTGAAAGTCCACGAGGAGTTTTGCAACGCGGTAGCTGAGAATGACCGACTGAAGAGAGAACTGGAGTCGCTGCAGACCCAAATCAAGGACGCAATATATGTGAAGGAGCTTGAAGCCGAGGTAGACCCTACTGACACACAGAAGCCCAAACGAACTCGTGCGACCAAGTCCAAGGAGATGGATAAAAATTCCAAGCTTATTAAAGCGTCCATTCCATACTCATAAAGAAATTTGTGGATCAGCGAGCTGCCAGACAGTGAAAGAATGATTTTTGTCAACATTGATCATTGCTTTAAATGCACTTTGATGGCTTTTCATAAGAAATGGGAGGAAAAGTCGGATGTCTTCAATGCGTCAAAAATGGAAGTGTGAAAGCATAAATCATTTAGTCGGTGGAAAAATCATGGAGTAAGACCCTAGCCTTTGATTCTCAAAATATTTAATTACCCACTTTCTTTTCAACGAAGTCAAAAAGTAACAACAATCCGTAAATATCAGTTGCCTCAGATTAGAGCGTGTACTTTAAAGCAATGAGCAATGCTGCAAGAAATCATTCTTTCACAGTCTGATAGCACAGCTATGCTGTCAGGCATGTATTTTCAAGCAATGAGCAATGCTGCTAGAAATCATGCTTTCATTATCTGGTAGCTTGCAGCAATGCTGCCAGGGATAATGAGAGGCCAAATGTTTTTTTTATATAATACTAGACATGATGCTCTTCTGCAAATTTGTGCTCTTTTAGAGCACAATACTACAACCCTTTCAGATCGTCAAGAACAGGGAAAAATTGTTTGACTTTTTTTAAATTTTTCAAAGCTCATGGTTGTGCTCATGTTGTGGGATAAGTGAGTTTTCACACATCCCTGAAGTTCTATTAGAAGTGGCTGAGATTATTCAGAACAAAGGTATGAGCTGAAAAACATTAGCTAAAAGAATTTATTTTGACCTCCGCGATCTCTGTGCCCAGTGTTTGGGTAATATGTTACGCTTGCTGGCAGACTATGGGATGTGTCTTCTAGAAAGAGCAACACAAATTTTCAAAGCTTTGCTCTCGGAAGAGGTGAAAGAGCATTGAAAGAAAACAAGTCTGATCAGCAAGTTGGGGGCAAAAGAAAATTTACCTAGCAACATTGCTCGCCGGGGAGCAATGCTACAATGCAACTTGATGGTCGTGACATATGAATCTGCACTGGATGCTTTTCATGGCTGGAACCTCAAGGCAAACAATGGACCTGCATTAACATTTCTTCACATGTAAGCATCATTCCTATAGCAGGCAATGAACCCTTGAAGCACACTTCCATTTACTCTACACCAGAAAAGGGGTTTCATGGAAGTACATGCTTTCTTCGATGCACATGTAGCCTTATGTATGATTCACATGTAGTGTTGATGTTGTGATCAAATGAGCACAATTGGCTTTGGTTTCCAAGCTATCCACAATCTACATCCCTAAAAACTCCTCTCCAAGAGCTAGTTATCCTAGAAGTTGAGAATAATGATTTGGGCTACAAAGATTGCTAAGTTGCATAAGATAGCTATCACCTATGTTCTTCAATTGATTGATATTTCTTCAAACATTGCAATAAGCCCTACCATTGAGAACGATAGTTGGGGCTACAAAGAATACTAGATTGTAGAAGATAATCATCACCTATGTTGGTTGATATTTTTTTCAAGCATTGCAATAAGCCTTGCCAATAGTTGAAGATTGTTGAGAGATAGTGTCCCACTTAGTGTGGATTACATAAAATGTTCATGCGTAGCCTCTTTAGAAAGATTGTAGCATCTTGGTCATATCAGACATGAGTTTTCATGTCGAGCCCCACCATATAACATAACTTGTTTGTTTGCTCATGCACATCAAGATCTTTTGATCTTGTCTTGCAACGACAAGGCTGTGTGTTTCGGTTGGTCAAGGGAGCTCTTTCAAATGTCAACGTTTAAGGGCCTACTATCAGTTTCAAGGGTGTATGCACATGATAACAAGCAACCATCTTGTACAATTGTCAAAATCTAACAAATAATCCAATGTATCGCAATGTATTTCCAAATAAAAAAGCTCTATCTTTCATATTACACTTACAAAAGCAAACTCATATTTAGCTATGATGCACATTGCATCTACATAATAATGATTTAATCTATCCAATAAGTTGGTTGTTGAATAGTGGAAAATTTGTACTTAGATTGAATACTTGTCACTGTCATACAAACGAGTTTTTTTTAGAACCATTCCTATGATTGCTCGAAGAACATATAAAACTAAACAAGCATAGAGTCGAGTCCATGAGAGAGAGAGAGAGAGAGAGAGAGAGAGAGAGAGAGAGAGAGAGAGAGAGAGAGATACAAAAACCACAATTTCAAAAAATACAAGAACCAGCCATCAGCCAAACTCGTCTCCTGGTGAGTTCAAAGAATATCAATAGATGAGATTTTTACACCAATGTCCATGCTGACAAGTGACTCCACTGTAAAAATTTTCCAAACATTTGCTAGTGTTGTCTACTTTTCTTCAAGAGACATATCGCTTGTTCCATGGAGGCTTCACTTTTTTATCTTCAAATATTAAGGTCTCATGGTGTCTGCTGTCTCTTATCAGAACCTCAAACCATCATGCAGTGGATCTAATTGAGAGAGAGAGAGAGAGAGAGAGAGAGAGAGAGAGATTCAATATGGTTTCAATGGATGGTTCTCTTTTCATCCATTCATGATGCACCAACTTCACCACATGTGAAATGCTTTCAGGTTGGCACTGTATAATGTGCTCATAGTTTGTTGAGCGCGTTGAGTTTATTCACATTTTTGTAGTAAGCTCTAGGATGGCTGCTTATGCTTCATAAGTGTTGTTAGTTTGCTGTTGTTCAATATAGTTCCATATGACTTAGTTTCACATGATACAAAGATAGTTCGATACAAAATTACTTTATGGCCCAAAATCGGACTGCAGTATTCTTGAAACTCCTGGCAAGCTAGCTAAGTAAACAACTCTTGAAAAACTTTTTAATCTCATACCCATTTTGGCACCAAAACAAAAATAAATTGTTCCAGGAAACCCGAACGGGAATTCCCGGATCACGATCCAGATCCTGGGCGACTGGGCTGCAAGTATGGTCCAAATAAAGACATGAATGTGATTTATATTTATCCAAAGTGACTAATTATTTAAACACCATATAAGCATCGTTTTCGAAAATTAACTACCATGAGAGAAGTTAACATTCATCACAAAGTAACAATTGTTTCAGCAACAAATTTGACACAAAAGATGTATCATTGGAATCCAATAGCTTTGATAATAGTCATATTAATGCTTGCTTGTACCTTGATCACTCAAGCTTGTAATGTTCATGTGATCTTGCTATACATATTGGAGTAAATCTATGCCTTGGTGAAGTATATCAAAGTCATTTATCCAATTTTCGGCAATGATGAAAACCCCAAAAATCAGCTCCATCAATCACGCATGCCAAAAGTTTTCTGCCCTTTATAAGCTAGCCTTTAACTGGCCTCACATCCAGGTTCAGTTTCACTATTACTACATGTCAATTCTGTCAAAATTGCGTCTCCTAAAACAGTTAATGCTTCAAACAATTAGCTTCGCTCAGACATAGATTATCTACAAACCATGCAAAGTATGGTAGTATACATGCATCAAATCCAAACAACTGTGAAAAACCAGAACATTGAAAAGAAAAAAATTTGTTGCATTGACTGCTCCTATCATTTTTTCTTCAAATGCTGAGCACACGGAAATCAATCCAGATGAACCGTCTGCAAGGAAAATAGAGAGTTACTGACAGAAAGTAGCCTGGAGAGGCATATGGATTCTATTATCATAAAAAAAAAAACGCTACCAATAGCCACTAAAGGTTAAACTAAGAGAGTACAATCAAAAGTTCATGTGCAGTACACAAACAAGCACACTACTGTTCAAAGACCTCTGAGGTGATGCATGCTGTACACTATAAAACTTAAGCTTCCGACTAAAAAGAAAGAACAATCATACTTGTCGGTAAATTAGACAACCATAGTACCTTCCAAAGGCCGTCATTGAGGTAATGCATGTTATCCACTCCGATTCCCTTATTTATGCTCCTTCTGTACGAAAACATGCAATGAGTTCCATAAGACATGGAAAATTTTTAATTTACTTCAAGAATCAAAAATATTGATACTCTTTTTTTAGCAGGCTCCTACACTCTCTATAGGCTACAAAGAAGTTTATCACTCTGTTACTTACATCATATTAGTAGATTAACAAAATTATCTGGCTTAGCAGCTACAGCATTACAAAAATGAACAGATTTTTTGTAATGTCTAATGGTTTCTGGTCCTCTGCTAACATTTGTAGTTTGTGTTGTTGCTATTCTCTCAAATACCTTTACAATCACGAATTAGTAGACATTTGTTAGCACATCACATGAGAAATTCACATACTTTTGCATTATGCAGCAAAAACTATGAACATAGCTAACAACATCAGCTTCAAGAGTAGAAATGTCTTCACATGCGATAATTCAAGCACATAACTATCAAAAAATATATAAACAAGAGCATAATTTTCTCCTCGCGAATCTTACATGTCTTTAGCTGGCATTTTTGTGAACCCAATAGCTAGTGCATGCTCTTTTCCTTCAGCCATTATTGCCTGTAGAAATGCCACATGCAGGTAAACAAAGAAAAATCACAGGCTTGATATTACATTTTGATATAACAACTGAAAGGATAAAATCATATAAACCCAGAGAATACAGAATACGGGAGATTTGAAAGACATGAAAGACTTGAAAGGTACTTGCTGACAAACAATCTGAAAGATAGACAATTAAACGTTGAATCTTTCATACTTTGGGTTTTAACGTGAACTTTATAGTTCACAAGGAGTCAGAAGGAATGAAACAATCATCAGATGTCATGTGATGCTGAGTATTGCTATGACAGCAAAATCTATCGTGTGCAGATGTAATCCTCTGGTCCTGGTGCATAATTGATTAACATCTCATTAGGCATCACTAAGATGCATATATTAAGAAGGCCTACACAACAAATGAACATCAGAGACCTCACAAACTAGGTGCCGGTATTGCTCTGATAGCATACTTTATCCTGAGCAGATATACTCATCATGTCGTGGGCCCACATTCTCGTCTGACATGATTGCAAACACATCAAAACAGGAGTCTATCCTCATCTCCATAAAAGGGACACCAATACCTTCGTTGTGCTCACCAACTCAATGATGATTTGCAAGACCCAGCTATGGAGTATCTTAACTTCAATACTAGATCAACTATGAAAGCTTGAGAAACTTGGCTATGGAAAACATCACACACGAGGAGAATTGCACAAGCATCTCACAACACCAAAAGTTAGAAGAAGAAATGAATTGCTAGTAAGAGAGAGGAGGGCGTGGGTCCTCCAAATCCCTTGTGAGGCAAGCACCTCATTTACATGCATAGAAGGTCTAGGTGTCAACCATAGGAGTGAGCTACTTGGCCAAGTGGGCCACTTGCACTAATTTACTCAACTTACAAAAGGGGGGTCTCATGTATTTATCTAATAACATGCCCCATGACATCTGCAAATGCTGGACCATCATCTCTTGATGGCTTGTTGCTTGCATCCATGAGTGTGCTTATTGGTTTGCTTTCTTGCATGTTAAACCTTTTCAATAATTTATGTGCATACTTTGCCTGTGAGATAAAAAGACAACGCTTCCCTTTCCAAACCTCAACTCCTAGGCAATAGTGTATCTTTCATCTCAAACTCACTAGAAAGATTTTTCTTAACACAAGCAATAAGCTTCTTATTGCTTCCCGTGATGAGTAGATCATCCACATAGAGCACAACAACCACAAAGACTTCTCCTTCCCTGAAGACATAAAGATTGCAATCAAACTTACTCTTCTCAAACCCTTGCCTTGCAAAGTACTCCTCGATCGGGCTATACCAAGCCCTTGGCGCCCCATACAAGGCTTTCCTAAGCCTGCTTGCCTAGTATCTCAAACCCCTTCGGTTGTTCCATGTAAACCTCCTCCTGTAGGTGCCCATTAAGAAAGGCACTCTTGACATCCATTTGATGGACATCCCAATCAAAATATGAGGCTAAGGCCAAAACGGTCCTGATAGATGTCATCTTAGCAACAGGTGCGAATGTCTCATCATAGTCTAGCCCCTCTTGCTGGGCGTAGCCTTTTGCCACCAACCTTGCCTTGTACTTGTCCACTGATCCATTGGCATGAAACTTGGTCTTACAGAGTCACTTGCAACCCATTGGTTGCTTCCCTTTTGGCAATGTAGTGAGCTCCCATGTGTCATTCTTGACAATGGAGTCATACTCCTCCTGCATGGCATGTTGCCATACCTTTTCCTTCACGGCTTCGTGAAAGAATTGTGGCTCATCTGCATCCAGAATAGTAGACATAAGAGCAAAGTTAGTCTCTTGTCTCTCATGAGAGCCTAAGAGATCTTCTGGCACCCTATTCACTGCTTTCTTCTTCTTCCATCATTTGACCCTCTTTGATTGTTTCCCAATACCACCTAGGTAGCTTCTTCCTAGCGGTAGGCGATGTGGATGGTGACCACGTATCCCATGGTATTGTCTTAGTCTTCCGTTTGTCCCCAACTTCGACTTGTGGTGATTGGCCAAAAAGAGGTCTCGAACTAGTATGTTCAATTTCCTGTTGTTGCTCTTACACTTGAGGCTCGCAAGACTCTTGACTAGGATCCTCGTCTGTGGAATCAATCAAGGGTATGAACTCAGAAGTTCCATCCTTCTCCTGCTCTTGTATCTTGGGTGAATGCTCTTCATCAAAGATGACATATCGACTTAGGATCTTCTTCATGTTTTCGAGATCATATAGCACATAGGCTTTCTCACCTTCACTATACCCAAGGAAGACACACTTCACGGATTTTGCATCAAGTTTCTTCGGCGAGTCCTTTGGTATATGTGCATATGCCGTACACCCAAATACTCGTAGGCTGCCCACTTTGGGCTTGTTGCCACTATACGCTTCTTCAGACGTGATTCCTTCAACTGCTTTGGTTGGACTTCTATTCAATAGAAAACAGCAGTTGCTACCGCTTCCACCCAAAAGGAATTTGGCAATCCCTTTGCCTTGAGCATGTTCCTCGCACACTCAACTATAGACCTATTTTTCCGCTCAGCCACGCCGTTCTGCTGCGGTGTATGTGGAGCGGCAAACTATCTCTTTATCCCACATGCGTTGCAAAGATCTTTGAATTCATCAGAAATATACTCACCACCCTTATCTGACTTGAAAATCTTTAGCCTCTTCCCTGTGTGGTTTTCCACCATAGCTTTCCATTGTTTGAAGTATTTGAGCGCTTCAGATTTCAGCTTCAGAAAGTAGACCCATACCTTCCGTGAGAAATCATCTACGAAGGTCATGAGATAGTGTGCCCCCCCTGCTGATTTGATCTGCATGGGACCGCATAAATCTGAATGCACAAGCTCAAGAATACCCTTGACCCTAGTAGCTTTTCCCTTTGGAAACCTTTGCCTCTGTTGCTTTCCTAGTGCACAAGCCTCACATGTATCTAAAGAAGACTTAATGCTAGGAAGATCTACTACCATGTTGTGCTTGTTCAAAACTTGCTAACTTTTATAGCTCAAATGACCATACCTCTCGTGCCAAAGCTTTTCCCGATTAGTATCCCCTGCTGACAAGGCCTCTTGGCTAGGAATGGTTGTGTAAAGCCTGTAAGGATCCCCTTCTTGCATTCCCTTGGCTACCACCTTGAAGCCTTGATCTTTGTCTTTCACCAAACATGTAGATTCGTCAAACTCTACCAACATGTTCTGTTGGGTAATGGCACCAACAGATACCAAGTTCTTAGCCAACCCTGGTACATGCAACACACTCTTGATTACCTTCACCTCACCTGATGACAGCTGCACTGGAACTGTGCCTTTGCCCCTCACCTCATGTGTAGAGTTATCTCCAAGGCATACATGTTGACCATCTCCTATCTCCTCATAGGTGTTGAACCAATCTCTATGAGGTGTCATGTGTTTTGAGGCTCCAGAATCGATGTACCATCCACCAAACGTGGATTCAGATGATAGGGTTGCGGTGAATAGATCAAGCCCACCAGATTGCTCCTCCCCTACAACTTTGTTAACAAAGTGACCCTGCTGGTTCTTTCCCTTCTTCTGATCACTTTGCTTCTTCCTGCATTCAAAAGCGAAATACCCATACTTGCCACAATAGTTGCAGTTGCCCTTCCTCTTGGGTGTAGATGAGAAATTGGTGCCGACTCCTCTCCAACCTGTAACTTGGACACCTGCTGCTCCAAGCTTTGCTTTGAGTTCTTCCCTTTGCCTTTGCCTTTTTTCTGAAAGTTTTGCTTTTTCTTACAAGCAAATGCATGTTCTGGATTATCTTCCCTTTCAGAAAGATTCTTCCTTCTCATCTCCTCCTGTAAAAGAAGACCACATAACTCCCCAAAGGTTGGGAGTTTCTCCCTAGCAGAAAGGGACATCACATAGTCTTGATAGTTGAATGACAAGCTATTCAAGACTATAGGGACAATACTCTTGTCACTTACTGTCTCTCCAACTGAAGCAAGTTGGTCCATAAGGTCCTTGACCTTTGTGATATGATCACCAATTGTTACACCTGCTTCCATCTTGAGAGTATGTAACCTGTTTTGCAAATACACAAGCCTGGTTGAATCCACTGTTTCAAACATAGACTTCAGAATAGTCCAAGCTTCCACTGCATCCTTTGCATTGGAAATGTGAGGAATAATATTGTCCTTGACAGAAAGGTTGATCATCCTATGAGCTTTCTGTCTCCTGTTTACGTAGTCCTTCAATTCAGGATCAGATGTTGGTACAGGCTCTCTACCTTCCATCAACTCCCAACAATTCTTGTCCATCAAGATGTTAGACATCTTGAACTTCCACACTCTGTAGTTTGTGCCATCAAGTTTGCTAGATTCACCCAGCAAACTCTCCCCAAGACTAGCCATGCTAAAATCTGTGCTCAAACAGAAGCTCAACCTGAAAAAGATCAGAAAACAAACAACTTCCAACAACTAGGGTTTGACCCCAAACTAGGGTATGTAGCCACTTCAAGGCAACCCTTCAGCTCCTGCTTTTGACTTTGCCACTTGGTATGGCCTCACTAGCACAAGCACTCTTCCCCACTGGTTCAATAACCAAAAGCCCCTACAGAATATGCGCCCTACTTTTGTGTAAACTCCTCCAGAAAGACCATCCAAAACTCAGCCAGAATTAGAAAGTTTTTGGATCATCCCACTCCCCTTGCCAATAGCTCTCCAACAGTGCAAGACTCAACCCGATCTGACTCCTTAGATCAAAAGCGCCCTCTTTCAAGATTGCGGTGCTTGATGAGAATCTTCGCAAGAATCTGAGCACAATTGCTAGTAAGAGAGAGGAGGGCGTGGGTCCTCCAAATCCCTTGTGAGGCATGCGTAGAAGGTCTAGGTGTCAACCATAGGAGTGAGCTACTTGGCCAAGTGGGCCACTTGCACTAATTTACTCAACTTACAAAAGGGGGGTTCCATGTATTTATCTAATAACATGCCCCATGAGTTATGTACAACTTACAACTTAACTAGTGCTTAGCCAAAGGGGTAAAATAAGCATTAGTCTTCAACACTCAACTCTACACACAAGTAAGTTTGCATACATTCCTGAACATATGGCATATGAACAACTACAGAGATGGGGCAGACCAAGTCATGCAGAAGGATAAATGACTGAAAGGGAAGCCTGAAGACACAAAACAATGAGTCATCATGGATGACTTCAGCAAAGAGCCTCTGTTGATTAGAATACTAACAAAAATCTATCATCAAGTTCAAGTCTTAGATGCAAAAATGCTATAAATATTTGTGACCCTCCACTATTTCATTCTTATCAAAATTCTGCCTCTTAGTAAGCAACATGGCTGGATAGCATGTTAGTTCTATCCAATTACCAGGTATGTTGAAGTTGAGTGAAAGATTTGACCATTTTCAAAACTGCATTGATATTTGCCTCTTGTACCTCATAGTAGTAATAGTGCTGATCTTTAAGCCTTACTTTAAGACATAGAATTAATGAACCATGGGCGGTTTACCACGGTTCTGAGAACCATACAATGAACCGTACGGTTCTCAAATTTTTTGGGCCAAAACCGTGGTGAACCGTGTAGTTAATAAACAATTAATAAATTTTTTATTTTTTTTAGTTCATTTTTTTTTTATCAAACATTAATTAATTAATTATGATGAACCGTACCACGGTTCATGAACCGTGGTACGGTTCACCCCACGGTTCTCAAAACCGTGGGTACTATGCTTTAAGAATACTTATGCAGCGTGTAAGCAACACACCTTTATAGTTAAAACAATGAGATTGCAATACACATCACAAGATACAATCATAACCGAACACTATTCCTTAACAAGAACCAAAAATGTTTTGGTTCAAGTTAGAGATTAACAATGATAAAATGATGACTTATTGAAAGATGTCCTTGCTCAGTGTTATTAACCCTTTTATGAATCATTCTCATCTTCTGTCCTCGTTAGGATCTCCCAGCAAAAGAAGTAATTGTTCCTCTATGAGGCTGGAGGACTTGTGTAATGACCAGTTACAGTTGTTACAATACTACCTGGACTTTTCTCCACTCCTTAATGCATAAGATGCTCTCAAATACTTGCCTTGTTGGAAGACCTCTCATTTCTTACTTCATCTTGACAATACAGTCACGACAGATCTTTAAAACTCACCCCAATAGGTTAACGTCTCGTGTCCTACATGTCGTGCACTTTCAATTTAAAAACTAATACCATTTTTTTTATTACCTAATCTTTTGGATGGTGCTATGTAATAATTTTCTCCAATATAGTACCAATATATCCTCAGAATTCTAAAATATCTTGTAATACAGAGTCTAGACTCTAGTCATGTTTCATAGGTACAAATTTCATTTGAATTTTCCTGAATGACAATCTTGAATTCTGTTTAAATGTAAGGTGTACACAATGTATCGTATAATTGATACCATATAGGCAATCATCACTGCGGTCAGAAGGTAATCAGCAGGGCTCATTCATCGAGTTTATTGATATATCTAAGCTCCGACAGGCTAAATGGCTTTTTCACTGGGAACCTTTGCCACTGGTTTTACTCACTGTACTAACCTTCGCTAGCTTCACTGAGACTAGAGAATCATATTTTTCAACTATTCTGAAGTGGACGAAGGTTACTGATGGGTTGGCGAGGGTTCTTGGAGTTGGAAGCTTCATAGAATGGAAAGAACCTTCGTCGGACAACTTTTAACAGATTTTTGGGTGTTTTGGCTATTTTTCTGATTTTTGCAGATTGCTAGATTGCTAGGACTGTGCTAGGTCTCCACTACCTTACAACATCCTCTCACAATGCATGCACAAAGTCAAAATGTGAGAAACACTAATTAAAAAAAAACAAGCTAATCTCATCACAAACTCCAAATTAACCTCTATCACTATTCTAACACCTAAGCCAAAAAATCATATGTTATGAGGGAATGACAAAGAGAAGAGAGAAGAAAGAAGAAAGAAGAGGGAGAGAGAAGTCAAAAGAGAAGGCTATGTCGACTACGGCAAGTGTATAACGCTCCCCAACAAGGCCGCTAAAAAATTGTAGCGCGTCGTGTAGTAGGGATCCGTTCGAAGGAGCGCGTCCCCATCGTTAGCCTGCATTTCACCAGAGAGAGAGAGAGAGAGAGAGAGAGAGAGAGAGAGAGAGAGAGAGAGAGACTACGAAGTGGAACCAGCAGAGTTTTATTAGGATAATAGGGAAGATACAGTACAAAGGAAATGGCCACCTTTTATAGATTTGAGAGGTGAGCCTCCTTCACTCTGATTGGCTACTTCTAAATGGCACATATTCTAATCCAAGCCCTTCAAATGAAATCGAATGGTTCTAGTTCACAAGGGTGTGCCCTTCATGTGATTCATGTGATTCCCTTTTGAGTGAGAAAGGCCCTCACATGAATCATGTGAGTTCCTCCAAACTTGGAACCATATCAAACTTGACTCTAGGGTTTTTAACTATTTTATGTCCCAAGTTGCTTATTCTTAGGAATTAGAACTTGCTACTTGTGCTCATTGGATTGGGCTTATACGTGTAGGAGGCTAGTGCCCTCGCACTTATTAAGCCTAACTGTACAGTGCACTACGACAAGGCCCACTTAGTAAGCCTAGTTGTATAGTACTTGAGTGGCGGGACCCACTAATAAGTACCCCACAACCTTTCTTTGCAATTCTTAAGTCCTTACTGCTGAGGACATTCTTTGATCCTCCCAAAACCTCACATGAATCATGTGAGTTCCTCCAAACTTGGAACCATATCAAACTTGACTCTAGGGTTTTTAACTATTTTATGTCCCAAGTTGCTTATTCTTAGGAATTAGAACTTGCTACTTGTGCTCATTGGATTGGGCTTATACGTGTAGGAGGCTAGTGCCCTCGCACTTATTAAGCCTAACTGTACAGTGCACTACGACAAGGCCCACTTAGTAAGCCTAGTTGTATAGTACTTGAGTGGCGGGACCCACTAATAAGTACCCCACAACCTTTCTTTGCAATTCTTAAGTCCTTACTGCTGAGGACATTCTTTGATCCTCCCAAAATCTATCAGCTTGTAGATTCTCCACCAAAAATTAGAGGGAGCAATGATTGCGGCATAACTCTGCTATTGGCTCATAAACAAAGGATCATTCTCATCTTGGAAAAACTTTCAGTACATTCTAGGTAAACTACTTTTAATGAATGAGCAATTTAGGTCGGACTAGGGTTTGTTCCACAAGGAAAATTTTTGCTTGTGCTTGATTTTGAGCTATCGAGGTTAGAGTTCTTCGATATATCATTCAGACTCTTATTCCTCCATAAATAAGAGTAGTTTCAATTAGACATTTTTCAAATTGTAACAATCACAATTTTACAGTCTTGAGGTCATGATATTGCACAAAAAATTTAATTTGTGCAAAATCAAAAAGCCTCTCCATGCAAGTTGACAAAGTCAAAGTCATGCACATGATAAGGTGATTGAAGATAATTAATGAAAAATAGAAAGTTCACCTCGCAATATTTCAGCATTTGACAGCCATCACTAAAAATTGGCAATTGATGGTGCATGATAACTTATATTTGAGAAACTCTACCAGCTTAGAGAAAGCATTAAACGCAAAAAAATCTGAAAAACATGGAAAACGTAAACCTGAGTCTTGGTTCTACATGTGAAATGAAGACCCAAGGAGGACTCTTACAACAGGTGCTTCTGCAAGGACCTCATCATCCAAGGAACCACCTGGGGAGGTAAGACCAGGACACATGATATTTGCTCCTGCCAGAACAAATTTAATTGCCCCTCTATCAACCTGAAATTTCTTCATAATTGAAGGATCTGCATAGTTGATTAAAGATGATCATGTTATATATAGATTTCCACACAGATAGATTTATGCAACCTATATAACGACTTCTACATTCAAATCCAGTTACTTAACTTTGCTGCCCAGCATATACTCTGATAAATTTTTCAAGACAGAAAGATCAAAAGACATAAAAAAACAGACTAAAAACTCAGTGAACTGATGCTAAATATATTCAAATTGACAAAGCATTCATTAGAAGACATTAGGACGGGCAACTTTCAAATTGAATAGCACCCAGCTCCTAACTCTCTAAAATTACACCTCAAAAAAGATATAAAAAGCATGACATATTAGCTACCTACAGCTTACATTGATGAAGAAGACGTAAGGTCGGCATATAAGGGCCATCACGAATGTTGAAAAAGAGAGGAACGTTATTCACAACAACCAAATTGATGTGGTTTTGACTGTGAACACCATAATCCGAATAAAAAGAACTTGGTTACAATCACGGAGTCACAAATATCCTTAGAAAAGAACTTTGCCTCATAGTTCAAGTAAAAATAGTGCTATAATACTATAGAGCTGACTCAAGGAGGCTTACAACACCTACATTTTCACATGTGTACATATAAACACCCAATAGACCATGAAACTGTCTTAAACCCTAGTGGATACTGTTTACATGTATTTTGCAATATAGTTGGCTGCCACTGCCATGTGATATAGCAAACACTCACAAATATTAGCTTTAGTTCAGAACATCATATCTTATAAGGAGGTGACAACCCAAAAATCAAATGTGTCTAACTTCCACTGATATGGCTGACTGGCTACAAGCACATAAGAGAATCTGAGTCAAAGTTTGTCATAAGAATCAATGGTTGCAGCATAACATATCCTCCTATTATAGATAATCTCAGTTGAAAAGGATAGGCACTTTATGAATATCCATTTGCTAGAGGAGCAACTAAATAATGGACAGGCAGTCTGTTTTGCTTCACAGATACTCTCAGCTATCATTCGTTTCTTTGCTTGGTTCAGTTTTTCTATTGGAGATAGTACGTCGTTTCTCTTTCTCTCTATGGACCTAATCTCCACATGATCATTTTTGTTCCAGGTTTATGATATACAATCTGCTGATTCTTGGATAGAATCAGGTGGCAGAAAAACCTTCATGTTTAGTTTCTTTTCATGTGATTAAAGTTCAACATCGTCATGCAGTTGGATTTCAACATTTTGTGTAGAAATTTCAACTTAGAGAAAGGGTTTTATTCAGCATTTGCATGTTCAAGATGTATCTGATGATCAGGTTGCGTTAGTGGATTCAGAGCATTTAGACATTGTCCTTCATATGACATAACATATGCGGTTAGGTTCTTAGACCTTCAAGACTATGCATAAGTACGCAACAACATCCACACGACGGCACTATCATATAGTTAGTTCAACTGCACTGTCGACCTTTGGAGGAACTTATTAGGGGCAATAAAAAGGTGCTTATGCTACTCCCATTAGTGAACCAATGCGTCATCAAGTGCACAACTTCCTCGTTCACAAGCAATCATTACCTTTTTTATATAGAAAAGGATCATCACCGAAGTGTCATATACAGCTTGCTTATTCTGATTGGGCTCACAAAACTAGACCTACACATATATGCCTGCAATTACATATAGCTGGCAGAAATCTTAGTTCTTGGGTGGATACAAACACGCTCTTCTGTTAGCAGCAGAATTCTTCCACGCGTACGTGTGAGACCTACCAAGGCACCCCATGTTGTGTGTGGAGGTTGTTGATTCTCATTCTATTCATAACACTCAAATGTTACAGGGTATCACGTACCAAATTGATGAGCTCATTGTGTTGGCTGGCCTTTATATCATATCTCATATCTGGTAAACACTTTGCTCCGAGTCTACTTTAAGGCTTAGTGCGCAACTCTTATCTGTGTCCATGGGGCAGCGCCTATCAAGGAAGTGTAGCACATCCATCTACTATGCTACAAACTATCACAGAACTCTTACAGTCGTACCATCATTTGTTTCAAGAGCCCTAGGAGTTACCACCACTATGGACTATCTATCACTAGATTGAGTGATCACCAGGAACATCAACTGTTTCACGGCTGCCAAATTCATTTCTAAATTTGAGCAGGCAGAGTTTCACCCATGATGATTCTTGATAAAAATGGATGGCACCAAATGCATATGCATAGACTATCAATGAACTCATGGTCTGAGACCAGTGCTTAATCCCATATACAGATATGTGGGATGACCTTTCTGACCAAGTAACCAAAGCCACCGTTTTCTCAAATTTTAACCTACACTTGTGCCATCACCAGATTCATATTCACCCAGATAACGTATACAAATTCTCCTTTTATACTTCCTCTAATCTTTATATATTTTGCATTTTACCCTTTGGACTCAACAATGGTCCCCCAAACTTTTCACACTGCCATGAACAATATGTTGAAGCCCTTACTCCATCTGTGTGCACTCATGTCATAGATGCACAGAAACGCGTTTCTGAGGGCACGCGTTTCTCCTCCCAGAATCGTACTAAAAAAAAAAAAAATTGGAAAAATAGCTTATGGCTGAAATTTTTTAGGGGATCAACGGTCAAACCAGCGTTTTGCCTCTCAGAAGTACAGTAGATGGGGCACAAACAAATCTTATTTTCAATAGCTATTTGGTTGTTATTTGCTCTGGTTTTCAATAAATGCTCAGGCGGTTCGGGGGGTGGTAGCCCCCCTGAGAAACAGGGGGTCCGGGGGCCCCGACGGTAAGGCCTCTTCATGATTTGGCCTTCCAACACCCTGAGCGAAAACACACTTACTGGGACCATCTGTGATCGTAACGAATAGGCTAGAGGTTAGTTTTGAATTTTTATCCTTGACAGAACCCAACATGGATTAATGCACCTGAACTGGACCATCCTACACCCGAAACAGTCGACAAACTACACAGTAATTATGCTCTTAATTAGAGCTTTCATCTGATACCCATATTGCCCATAAAAAAACCAAAAAATATATATATATATAAAAAAAAACGTTTCTGGAATTTTTTTGTATTTTTCAGAAACGCGTTTCTTCAGAATCGCGTTTCAGAAACGCAGTGCATCTATGGCTCATGTATTTTGATGACATCCTCATAATAGAACATCCTTCAATTTTCATGTCAACTATCTGCATTCAATATTACAGCTCTGATCATCACATAAGCTTTATTGAAAAATGTCAACATGTATTTGTGCTACGTATGAGACTTGAGTTCATAGTTTCTGTCGAGACAGTTCCATCTTGATCCTGCCAAAGTCTAATCTACAAAATCATGGCCTTCACCTACTAATGCCCATTATGTCTGCATGTTCTCACCATTATATTCCCTCCTTTGTGAAGGCCACCTTTTCGTCTAGTCCATGGATTGCCACTTGAAACCCTTACGCATCTGATCACTACCATCTTCATCACTTCCTCAACTTTACTAAACACTTGATTGTTGACATTAATGCTAGTTGCTTTAAGGTAGGTGCTATCCTTCAGTTCTAAAACTCTAGGGGCACCGACACAAGAGAGTCGCCTTCCATGTTCGCACATAGGCTACAAATCAATGTTGCCATGTATTCAACTACAACCTGAGGATAAACCAATCACATTTGTTGCCTTCTATCTAATGCTAGAGAGCTCATTCACCAAGTTGAGGGTCACTTGCAGCATACACAACAGCAGTACATGGCCAATGTTCATATGAATCAAAAGTATGTGGAATTCATTGAGGGCCAAAATGTTATTTGTGTTCACAAGTTGTACACCCTCGCTTTGTTCATGATCAATCTCAAATAGGGAAAATAGCTCCCCGCTATTCTAGTCATTTCAAACCAATATTGCCAAATGTTCAACAGCTTGAGGACATACCAATCACATTGGCTTCCTTCTATTAGACATGCAAGAGAGCATTCATTCACCAAGCTGAGGGTCACTTGTAGCATACACGACCGCTTTTGATAACCATCAAAAGTATGTGGGGTTCCTTGAAGGCCAAAATGTTTATTGTGCTTGCAATTTGCACACCATTGCTTTGTTCAGGGTCAATCTCCAATAGGAAAACTTGCTCCCTGCTATTATGGTCATTTTCACATATTACAAAAACCTGGCCATATCACATACCAATTGCAACTTCCTTCTAGTAGGAAGGCTTGCGACTTATCCATGTCAGCTTGTTGTGTGCAGTTATCAGACATGATGAGCCATATGAGGCTGATAAACCCACCAATCCAAAGTTGCCTTCATTTTTCCCTGCTACTATCCTTCAGGTGTGGATTTAGTACAGTTGACAAAGCCAGAGTCCCTTACTCGGTATAATGGGATGTGGATTTAGTACACTTGACAACGCCAGATTCCAACACTCGGTACAATGGGATGGCCAACCAATTAATGAGACTACTTGAGAGCCTATTAATGTATTTGCCCATATATCTTTGCTTCAAGAACAAGTTAGCCCACTTGTTGCCGCTACTAACCGGGTTGCACAGAGTCCATTTATCACACCAGAACAAACTTCTATACATGCTTCACCAAATGCTCCAGTTTTATTGTTGAGCTTTATCTTTTCAGCACCTATATCAGTAGCTAGTTTCTGTTTGGCACATTTATTTTCTTTTATATCTCACATTGGGGGCAATGTTTTAAAGTAGGGGAAAGTCATGAATAGAAATTGCATGTAGGGCTTATTTGAGATTATGGAAATTATGGGAAGAAGATCCATTTCACTTGGCAAGACCAATGGTTATTTTATTCATAGGGTAATTATTTCTTTTATACACAGCATTTTGGCCTCTGTTGGAGGCATGCACCACCTTTGATAGGACCATTGAGGTCACTTGGGCTCTTTGTTTTTGGTGCTAGGTTTCTGCCGTGATTATAGTTGAGTATAAGCAAGACGCAAAGACATATTTTCAGTAGCTTATGATTTTATCACTCTTCAGTTCTTAGTAGGAGACTCAGTAAAATAAATGCCTCGTCATATGAGATATTTTTCTTACTGAACAAAATTACATTCTGGAGCTCCTACCATTTGGCAACTATCAAAGGCACTTTCTTAGGAATAAGGTCCTCAAGATTTGCTTCCAAGTCCGGGTACTGCAAGAGCAGAAAACATCATTGAGAAGGATCAATACTAAATCCACAAAGAATCAGAAACAAATGGCACCTCTTACTTCTCAAGCTTTTAGGTTTAAAAAATTGACATGATCACAATGCATGTCTCTAAACTCTTCCAATTATATAGTTGAATTCCAATGCTCATCTAACTGGAACTTACCATATACACGCGCAATGCTCTAAAACGTGCATCTACCAAGCTAAATTTCATTGAAACAACATGTTCAGAAGTGGTTGAACAAATTGTTAGTGAACCCTAATCTATACATAAGAAAATTGAGCATATGCTCTATCTTGACAAACCTCTTCAGCAATACTTTGGCGAATTTTTCGTTGAACGGATGCCTTAACTTGATTCTGAGATGATATTTCTTCTTGCGTGAATCTGCAATCACAGTTCATCAAATACATAGAAGCCGTCAAATACAAATATTACACCTTGAAAAATAATTTAGAGGTCAGAAAATGGTGACTCAAATATTTTCAAACAAGAGAGCTTTGGATAGATAAATAGAAATTTGTGAAAATGTGCAAATGAGAGTGACAGTGCATGGAGTAATAATGATTAAATGCTCATATTATTGATTACTATCTTCGAAGACAAACTTTCAGAGAGATGTTCATCTGAAAGAGAGCCCACCTGCTATCACCTCGTTCTTTTCACACTGCCACCCAACTGAACATACATCTATCAATAATTTCGAGGATAAAGCAACTATCCCCAAAAAATCAACATCAAAGATAATGTAGGCAAACTCTAACACGGCCTCACCTTGTACCTTCACGACACACATGTTCGAAGGCCAAGAGGTGATTTACTCAACTTACTATAAAATCAATGTTTATCTCTACGGCTATGGACATCACATCATTCTTTGGACTACATATACCCATGACATAGACATTTCATATTGGCGACATCTTTTCACCAACAAGGTATCTTACTAAATTTTTGTTTGAGAGAGTTCATTCTTTCTCTAATCAAACAACTTTTGTATCGTCCGATGTCTAGTTTACTTTACTATACTCTTTTTCGCAATCGTTCCACATGCTAACATGAATCCTTCCATACTTGACATGTATCCTTTCAGTCTTATGTACCTTATTCGTACTCTAAAGACATGAATTAAGCTCCATCCCGCCGACCTCCCAACCACCCACTATTCCACTCATCTCCCGTGCACCCAAGTACATTTTTGATCGTTCCTACATCCAGAAGTACCAGGAGGCCGTCAACTCATTTCTTTGTCGTTTTCCACACCACACACCGTTAGAAACACAAGCTACCTTCCTTACCACCTCACTCCATAATGCTGCGTCATCTTCCTTTCCCTCCAAACCACATCAGCACCCCCCCCCCACTTCGCCACATCCTATCCGACCTCCCTGGTTTGATGCCGAGTGTCGTTCTCTTAAATTCCAAGTCACCCAAGCTAGATTGCATGACACACATCTTCTCCCTGCAGCTCGTCGATCTTTCCATCTTGTTCTCCGTCGGAAGAAACGGGTGTATGAAACTCAAAAAGGGAAAAGCTTAGTCGATTCCCTTTGCAGTTCTTCCACCGGTGCCTTCTGGAGGGAATTTTGTCCCCGTACCCCTCCTTCCCTCACAAACCTTCATACCTGGACCACATACGCCACTACCTTATATACTATTCCCACAGATGAGCCCATCTCTATTTCTCCCCGACCATCTACTTTCACTTTCTTTACCTCGGACATGGTCTTGACAGCCATCAAGAGAATGAAAACCCGTCGCACCCGTGATATTGATGACCTCGAATCCGAACTACTAATCCATGCTGAAAACACACTATCACCTACCCTAGCCACTTTGCTCAATCGAGCAGTTGTCTCCGGTTTCCCTTCCTCCTGGTGTACCAACATCATCCATCCCATTCATAAAACTGGTGACCCCATGTCTCCTGGTAATTATCGCACCATTATGATTCGACATATCATTGCTAAGTTATATGGCACCATCCACCAGTTAGCAGTCAGTTCTGAGGCAGAGTCTAGGATATTGCATGCATTGGGCTAGGCGGGTTTCAGGGCACACTACTCCACCATAGATCATATTTTCACCCTTCGGACCATTATTGAGGAGGCTAGACATAGGAAAGAGCGGGTCTATTGTTGTTTTGTTGACTTCAGGAAAGCCTTCGACTCTGTTCCACGTTCCCTTCTCATTCAGCGGCTACGTGACCTTGGTTTTTCTACTGACACGATCTTGGCAGTGATGGCACTATATGAGAGAGTCCTTGGCTGTTTTCGGAGTGACACCGGCATTTCAGATCATATCTGGAGCACTATTGGCGTGAAACAGGGTTGCTCTTTATCCCCAACCTTGTTTGGACTATATATTGACAAGCTTGAGAGAGTCATTGAGAGATGTGGAGGAAGGGCTGCAGGCTTGGGAGTATCTTGATCGCTATACTTTTATATGCAGATGAAGTGGTTCTCTTATCTCCTACCAGAGAGGGTTTACAGCGACAGCTAGACAGCCTCCATGCCTTCTGCAGTAGATTGGGATTGGGGGTTAATATATTGAAAACCAAGGTTATGATTTTCAACACATCAAGAGCTTTTATGCAACGCCAGGAACTCATCTTTGAGGGACAGCCCCTGGAGGTTTTATCTTCTTATACTTACCTTGGTGTGCTTTTTACAGGACCTATTTTTGGCATGCGACCGGCAGCCTCCGCCAGACTTGGGAAGGGTCATGCCTCCCTCGTCCAGTTAGAGCATTTCTATTTCAGACGATTTATTCGGGATGCCCCGAGTAAATGTCAGCTATTTGATACACTCGTTACCCCCACAGCCCTATATGCAGCAGAGATATGGTGTACGGGTCTCACATCATCTGATTGGGCCAGTATTTCACGACTGCAGATTCTCATGCTATCTCGGATGATGCGAGCTAAGCCGTCTGTTCCACATCAGATTATCCTGACGCAGTTCCACCCATACAGCTAGCCGCCATCTTCCAGCTTATCCTATATATACAGCGTATCATGATGCTACACACAGATGAGCAGAGATATATACAGACGGCACTTACCTCATCGCGACGCCTTTATGACCAGGGGCATCGACTATCATGGTTTTCTCAGGCCTCCCAGCTACTAGATACACTTGGCATCTCTATCACAGACCTTCCATCAGGCACCCATGAGTACATTAGACGCTTTCTCTATAGAGCATATCTGAGCAGGACATGGCAGGGACAGCTTGGGGTCAAACCCGACTATTACAGGACACTTTTTGGAGCTAGACACATTGGGATTTCCAGTTTTACCACAGTATCTTACCTCAGGACTATCTCATGGGCTTCGGTCTCTACTAGGCCTATTCCGAGTTTCTTCACACCAGTTGGCGATTGAGACCGGACGCTTTCAGGGTACTCCGCGAGAGGAGCGGCTCTGCCAGTTGTGTTCATTATCATGGTCGAGTCCGAGGAGCATTTCCTATTCATATGTCCAGTTTACTATGAGATCAGAGGGAGATATCACTGTCTTTTTCGTCAGTCACCAACTACACTACGATCCCTTATCTCATACGAGAACCCCCGATGTGTGGCACTTATGATACGTGAAATGTCCCTCCTGCGACAGGACCTATGTCAGGCAGCTCAGCATACTTATCCGGACACACAGTGTCAGATTACATCATTCTTTTCTCGACGAAGATCACGTTCTGATGCAGACATGACTGACAGCGATTGCGACGACACTCCCAGACCTAGGATGCATAGACGACGGACCACCCAGCCTTCGGTGACCATGCGAGTCACACGTCACACCAGATCTCCTACACAGAGACGTACTATATCTCATGCTCACATACGACGTCAGCGGGCTCCAGCGCTTCCTCATGCTGCAACTCGCATTACATCCTTCTACAGCGTCAACACAGACCTGACATCCTGACATGGATACATATGACTACTCTGCACAGGAGGAGACATTCTCATTTATGTATTTATCTTAGTGTGTACTAGATGTTTTTCTTTATTACAACTTTGGAGACGTTTTTAGACGCTCTCATGGTTACCACATACTTGACATGTACTTCTTTTGTCTTATATGCCTTTTGGCATGGAAAAGACATTAATAAAGCTCTCTTCTTTCTCTCTCTCTCTCTCTCTCTCTCTCTCTCTCTCTCTCTCTCTCTCTCTCTCTCTTGCGGATCTGTCACTGGTCCCTTTCTCGCGGATCTGTCCCTCGCGGATCTGTCCTCGTGGATCTCTCTGGTGGATCTGTCCTAGCTTGAGCGGATCTGTCAACGCTAACGCCTGCCTAGCAGACAGCTGACCAGCGCTGCCTCTAGCCTAGCCTGAACTTGGCATCTGCAGACATCCTGCCTGCCTGAGCATGATGCTGCCTGTGGTGCCCTGTCCTGGTCCCGCCCTACACTGGTCCACCCTGCCCTGGCTTGCTTGACCTCAAGCATGCGACAGACTTGAGCAGATCTCTCCTGGAACGGATCTAAGCATCTGAGCGGACCTGGAACAGACCTGAGCGTGGATCTGGACATGTGGTTCTGAACGGACCTGGAGCGAGGTTCTGAGGCTCAGTGGGAACCTGAGCGGACCTGGGGCGCAGTCCTATCTGGTGTTGACACCTGTTGACCAACTTGCTGACCAGACCTACAGGGTTCTTGCTGCAACCTTCAACGTTGTCCTATGGCTCCACGCAACAAACGAGGGGGAGGTAACTCCCCCCACTCTCCACCACGCCCTGCTTTAGAAGGCCCGGAAAACACCCCCCTGTCCCTCACATCTGAGTTTTTGGTACCTGCTCCTGCCATCGTACCTGCTTTACGTCTATCCATCGCATCCACTTCTGATCTGTCCACCGCATCTGCATCTGAATCCAAGACGGATGACTGCCCACAGTTAATTATACCCCTTCCAAACCTACTGAAGGCCTCTTTGCTTATGATATCAGCTTTATTCGGCAAGAAATCATCGGACTCAAAAGACAATTACACTTCTTTGAAAGTGAGAACGGCAAGCTGGTTTTGGATCTCGGTGGGGTTAAAGAGCGAATGGAGCAACTTGAACAAGAAAATGTATATCTTAAGCAACGGATGGCAGAACATATCCCTCAAAAGAATGTATTGGAGGAGACGTTGAACAAAATATCCAGCCTTGAGAAACAAGTGGAGGAAACGAAGACATGGGCAGTGTGTCTCAAAAACGATGGTAAGGTCGAATCTTCAAGCTTGGTTCAACATGCAGTTGTGAATTCTACACTAGAAGATGTCTTCTCCGAGCAAGAAAGTAAGGGCTAAAACAGCCTTTAATATCTGGGTTAGAGGGATTCCCGACGGGGATAAGCCCATTGAAGAGGCAAAAGACCTGCTTTTAACTAAGCTCACACACACCACGGATGGATTTGATACAGCTTGGAGAATAAGTCTGACACTAATGTATTGTTTATCAAGTTTCGCTCTATGAACAGCCACAACGCAGCTTTACGCCTTAGAGCCAAATTAAAAGGGACTTTTATTTTTATGGATGATGACCTTACTCACACACAATGGCAAGCCAGGAAACAAATTATCCAGGATGCAAATGCAAGAAATCAGCGGGTGGTTTTCATTGAAGGCAAACCAAAAAATTTCGATAAAATTTCTCAATAGGGACTCGGGGCACCCGAGCAAAGGAGCAGCCCGAGATCCCCTCAGCCTTTGGAATTGTAATGGCATACTATCATCTTCTTCAGCAGGTGATTTCCATTCTTTCATGCTGAAATGTGATATCCTCATGAATCATTATATAGACCGCTCCATCCATACAGGATTGCACCTAGCACTCAACACATCGGCCCTTTGTGAGAGGGAAGACCTCCCGTGGTTCTGGTGGTGTTGCAGGTCTCACCAAGGATGTTTTCAGTTCTCATTTTAAACTGGTCAAAAGTGATCCATTTGCACGCTTTATTTAATTTCAGTTCTTTGGTCACTGTTTGGGGCTTTCTCAGGACCTCTTTCTTGCAGTTTGTTACTTTGCACCACAGACATCATCTTTTGCAGATTTTGGTGGTGACCTTTCCACGCTCTCTCAGATGATATAGTCAGCTTTGCACAGCGAGGCCTTATTCTTTTAGCAGGGGATTTTAATGCTCGTACGAGCATCAGGCAGGCTGAGTTTCATGCAGAGAATGACTTTCTACGGGTTCACACATTAGATATGGGCTTTGACAGGACCTCACAGGATGCAGATACTCCAGCTACCCACTTTGGAGTGCAGCTGATTGGTTTAGCAAAGGCCCATTCCTTAACCATTTTGAATGGCCTTCCTTGTTGGCCTTCATCATCTTATTTTACCTGTCACCCACATGGAGGACATAGTGTTGTTGACTACTTTATTGGGTCACCGGCTTTGATCCCATTTCTTCATACCTTCCACATTATACCTCCTACCATTTCTGATCACTCCCTCCTACTTCTATCCCTTGGACATCATAGTACCACAGTGACCAGTCACAACGCACCGTCATCGCCCGGTTTTCTCTCCATCTGGTTTTCCCCTTTACACCGAGTCCCTAATTACTTTTCTCCAAGACTTTCCCTTCACCTCCTCAGTTGACCAACAAGCTGTCTTTTTATCTCAATCCCTTTTGCAATCTGCCAATACTGCCTATCCTTCGAAAGCCTTCTCTTTGCATAAACGGACCCACAACAAATGGTATGATACAGAGTGCTTCTCACTGCATAAACAAGTTGTTTACGCTAGATACCACTCTCCTCACACCCTAGCCTTGAAACAAATAAAATATCACAAAGTTACTCTAAAAAAAAAGACAGCTTATCTCCAGTCCTTGGAACAAAAACTTGTTGATGCTATTGCCTCGCCATCCTCCCATTTCTTTTGGCGGATGTTTTCTAAAAACCCTTATAAACCCGCTCCTATTGCTATTGAGTCATGGATAAATTATGCTTCTAAGCTTTATACGGTTGACTCTCTTTCCATTTCTCTTTCCCCACGCCCTTCAGAATTCACCTTCTTCACCCCGTCCATGGTTGAAAATGGTCAAACCCAAAAAGCCACTGATGTAGACCTCCTAAGTATGGACTTCCTAAAACCAGTTGCCCACATTATTGCCCCATACATTTCCCATATCTTTAACCAATTTGTCATCTTTGGTCTCCCCACATCGTGGTGCACCAACCTTTTACACCCTATCCTCAAAGTCGGGGATCCTTTGATTGTAGACAACTACCGTGCTATGGGACAGGCAGGCTTTCGCGTTGGCTACTCCACGGCTGACCAGATATTCATCCTGAGATGCATTATTGAGGAGGCTACGTTTAGGAAGCTTTTGAGGGTTTATTGTTGCTTTGTGGATTTCTGCAAAGCCTTCGATTCTGTTCCAAGACACCTTTTACTCCAGCACCTAGCATCGCTTGGCTTTTCTCAGGAGATCGTTGCTGCTATCGTCACATTGTATGAGAGAGTGCTGGCTCGTTTTCGAGATGGTGATGGATGGTCCTCTTACATTCACAGTACAGTGGGAGTTAAGCAGGGATGTCCTTTGTCCCCTACTCTCTTTGCTCTATATATTGATAATCTTGAGCGGATTATTAGGGAAGAGGGTGGAGATGGTTGTCTGCTAGCAGATATGAGTACCCCTATTCTACTATATGCAGATGACGTGATACTTCTATCGAGATCAGCATCTGGGCTTCAGCAGCACCTTGATGCTTTATATACTTTCTGCCAGATATGGGGTTTGATGGTGAACATTGGTAAGACTATGGTCATGGTGTTCAACACCAATCGACAGCATATGAGAGACACAGTGTTCTACTATGACGGGCTGCCACTGGTGCTGGTTTAGCTTTTAGGAATAAGTCCTACGTGGACAATGCTCCTTCTTTTTTGATGTACTTTCTACTTGTCTTATGTGCCCTCGGGCACTTGACAAACATTAATATTTTTCTAATTCTAATTCGGATTCTCTCTCTCTCGCGCGATGAGGATGGCGCTGATCCAGCATGGCTTCATCGCTAGTGATGGCTGCTTTGGATGCGCCTGTTCCTGCCTGCTTCTACAGCGTAGCTACTCCATCGCGCCTGTTCCTGCCTGCTCCATCGTGTCTGTCCTACCTCAACGATGCTCCATTCACACCTGTCCACCAGCGCTTGCTTCCAGTGCTGACCTCCATCGCTGAGGTACTGACCTCTACAGCTTCCAGCACTGACCTCCATCGTTGAGGTAGCATCGCTGAGATTCAAGTTTTCATCTGCCTGAGATGCCTCGCCTTACAGGGGCTCTTGCCCCTCCTTCCAACGCTGCTTTGTCCTCTTCATCTGCTTCCTCTTCCTCTTCCATTTCAGATCCACCTTCACCTTCTGTTCGAGTTGCTATCCCTATCTCTCCGTCCGATCCTATTCTTGTTAATAGTGAATCCATTGTAGCCGATCCTTTGACCTCGAATACCCCAGAAGATGAATCACTTCTGCCCCAGCCTTTATGATCTCCGTCATTCGTGCAGATCAGTTACGTTCCTATGAATATCTCAACGACCATCCAAAAAAACTTCTTTCTCTTGAAGCTATGTTCCAAGCTGTTCAATCTCATCTTCAGGTCTATCGACGATCAGAAGAAAGAAGTTGAAGCTATCAAAATCAAAGCTTCCTCTCATTCAACTACTTCAGCAAAGATCCAACAGCTTGAAAGTCAAGTGGAACAGCATCATACCGCTGTCCGATCCTGGGCAGATGTGCTTAAAGGTCCTAATACTGTTGTTCTACCACCTCCACCCTCATTTATCTCAGCTACGTTTACCGAGAGCCGTTTACGAGAGCAAAAGGCTCTCAATGTTGAAGTCAGAGGTATTACGAACTCCCATGATGCTGTTGGTGAAGCTAAAAAGTTTCTTGAAGAGAGTCTTCAACACCACCACAAAGATATGGATACTGCATGGCGGCCTAAGAAAGATCCAGGTACTCTTGTCATACGCTTTTCATCTGCAATTGGTCGTCATGAAGTAAGTGCTAGGGAAGAGATCTACACTGCGGGGCACCACGATATACCTGGATGAAGACCTTACTTTCATTCAGGTTCAAGAACGGAAAAAAGCAAAACAGGAGGCTCTAACGAATGGAAAGCGATTGATCTACAGGGATGGTATCATTCGCTTTGTAGATATTAAACCTGTTGCTATTAATGAGATATCTGAGATTGTTCAGAGTTAGTGAGAGAGTTAGAGTACTGAAGAGATGCCAATTGAATCTGTAAATGGTCTTCGTACCATATAATCCTGGACATTATCCTCTTCTTACTTAGTTTGGTTTTTAGCTATGTTGTTTGACAGTAGCATGGAGGTGGTCTCGAAAAGTGTTGCTGACGTCGCCAAGGAGGTCATCTTTGAGTACTGGCCCTACAGACAATGTGAGTATGGGTAGTACATCATCTTTGGTCTCTATGTCGGGAAAGGCCACTGTCGTCATCACTGGCATCCGAGCCAAGATCCATCCGGGGTCTCCTACGGGAGAAGAACAATGTGATCTGGGGCTGTGCATCATGGTGAGTCGGTGGCTGACATAGGTCTTGTCGTAGTAAAAACATCTCTCTAACCATAAGTGCAAGACATCGTGGATCATCATATGCTATAAGGGACCGCGGGGTGACCAGAGCATCTCGAAAAAGGCAGTGGTATCTCTCTCCGATTTGGGCATCTGAAAAAAAAAGTGCTCCTCAAACTCCACCTCAGTCAGAGAACATATCTGGCAGATCCTCTCCTCTCGTGGGGTACCCTGAAAACGTCCAATCTCAATCTCAAGCTGATGTGATGAGACTATTTTGTTTGAAAAGTAGTATCATATATAGCGACTTTTATTAGGTGCTAATCACTTCTAAGGTGAATCTTTGAAAACTACCTGGCCTTACATTGTGTATCAACAATAACATCTATTTGAGGCATAGGATACTCAATTATTGTGGTGCCTTTAGAGAGAGAGAGAGAGAGAGAGAGAATCGTTGATATTTTTTGGTATCAACATGTACATAAGATTGAAAACAGTACATAACAAGGTTGTTTCTTGCTGTGGAAGCATCAAAATATTTTTTATTATAAAGCTTAATAATCTAAATCTAACACTAGAAAGACTATTTGAAAAATGCCCTACAATCAATATAAATGTTAACATACTACATAGTGAATCAAACATCTTTGAGTCTCTCTATATAGCCTATCAAAGTGAACTGAAAAGAAAATCTTGATGGACCTTGAATGTATTGTTGTATGTCTAGACTATGGATGACATTTGTGGTACTCTAGACACATTTCGTAGGTGGCATTGTCTTTGGTCCTGATGTCTAAAGGTAATCTCTATCTTATCCTTTGACTATCCATGTCTCTATCACCGACCTAGGGCGTCGCTTAGTGAGGAAGAAGAGGAATGTTGGTGTTTGTGATACTTAGTGTCTGTGTAAGTGATGCGACATATCTTGCCCCTCAAATGGGCAATCTCTCATATAATTAAGGTAACACATCTCTAGTCCTGGTATGATATAAGAGAATGAAATGTGGCAAGATGATTTCGAAATAAGCAATAATATCATTCTTGAATCTCATAGTATACTAGGCATTTAGAGATAAGGTGGTCCTCTCTCTCTACCTTACCCATGGGACACAACTGACAAAACCACTCCTCTCGAGGGGTGCCTTGGAACCAACCCACCTCCACTTGCAACCGATGTGAAGATAGTCTGAATTGCCCTAAGGTAAAGTGGAGGCTTTGGTGTCAATTATATCTTTGTGTGGATTAGTCTCACAAAAATGTATTCAATAGATGGCTCCTTGAACGTATGATCTCTCAATAACCCATTGAGTATTTGCATGAGGTTTCTCTAGGAGAGAGCGTACAAAAGTGTTGACTGAAGCCAATAACTGTGATGCTTGAAATGTAAATAAGTCGGTAGGCTATCTCAACCCATACATTAATTATGGTAATGAGGGGTTGGGGCCCTCATGGTATTAAATTAATGGTTGAAGCGGATTTATATGGAACTAGCAGTGAGTCATTGTTAAGTGACTGATGTGGCCCAATTAAGCTGCTGATGTGTCCCAATGCGGTGTCTCAGGTCACTCCTAGTTGGGGGTTAGCCTTGGAGGGTATAAGTACATCCAGAGGCCTCTCCAGGGGACTCGATCTATGGAGTAGTAGCTACATGCTATTGGATTGACATCTCTTTCTTATGGCGAGCTCTTGCTAGTGGTTAAAGAGCTTAGGGCCTAGATCCGATTGATCTAGATTTTGTTGGGTTGGCTTGATCCATCGTCAGTTCCCTATGTTGTCTTTGGAACCAACTTCCTAGAGGCTCACGATGGCACGAGAGAGAGAGAGAGAGAGAGAGAGAGAGAGCACGAGAGAGAGAGAGAGAGAGAGCACGAGAGAGAGAGAGAGAAGAAGAAGAAGAAGCTTTATTAGCGTCTTTTCCATACCAAAAGGCGTATAAGACGAACGAGTACATCGGATAAAGTGGAACCAAGACGGATGGCAACCTGACTCTCTTACAATAGATGTACTTTATCATTGCAGTTGCAGTACATACGCTTTTTTTTTTACTGTTATGGAGATATTTCATACGCTCTCATTGTACCACGCACTTGATATGTACTTTTTCGTCTTATATGCCTCTTGGCATGGAAAAGACATTAATAAAATCTCTCTCTCTCTCTCTCTCTCTCTCTCTCTCTCTCTCTCTCTCTCTCTCTCTCTCTCTCTCTCTCTCTCTCTCTCTCTCTCTCTCTCTCTCTCTCTCGTACCTACTTCAAGGCCACTGCAGACACATTTTGAGGCCTTTATGTCTCTTTGTAGGGCCTTGGGGCCCGAAAAGAAGTCCTATTTAAATTTTCATGTTTCAACTATCAAGGTTTCAAACAAGTTTGAATGTCAATATAGTTTCGACTAAAAATTACTTGATCTTTGTTTGCTAACCAAAGTTTCAAAGAACTACAACCTAGTTCTTTCAAAATCGATTGGAATTAAAAATTCTAAAGACAATTTTTTATTACTTTTTTTTTTCAAAATCTTTGAGATTGTTACAGATAAAAATAGGTCCAACATGAACAGTAATGTTTCAAATCTTGGCAATCGATCTTTGATCGGTACATCATTGACTATGCAAGTAAGTTTTGAATGCTAGAAGATTCCAATCTTCTACGGTTCATTTCTTCCATTGATATTGTATAACCCTAATATTTATTTAGTCAAGCTAGTATGTACTATGATAGTCATTACTATCAACTACTAAAAGAGCATGCACTTCCTTTGATAAGACATTAATAACTCAATTGTGGTCTTTGAATAGTTTATCATTCATAGAAGTATTAGTGTAAAACCATGATAGAACGACCCAAATACATGCTCCACACCATTCATTGTAGTGTTATTATAACCATGATATCACCACCCAAATAGTTCTCAACAACTTATGATATGGGACAACAAAAATGATTAAGAAGGAACACTAAAGAAAATTTTCAAACGAATCAATCACAAATTGAATGAATTTTAAACCATGTATAAGAAACTCCTATTAGTGATTCCTGGCGTTTTAACTAAAGTTCAACAGTGAGAAGGATAGCCATCAGTTCAATTTTTTGATTTCTAATGCAAGGGGGTACAACAAAAATGCAGCTTCAATTAAACAATGAATGAAAATTTGGTACCAAGTACAAAAAAAGCAAGAAAATGAGTTAGTGCAAAGCAAGAAAGACATACTTTCTAAACATTTTGATCGATGTTGATCAACTTAAAACTTAGATAAGCTCCCGATCCTTTGCCTATAAGCTGCAATGTAGCATACAAAGACCAACATTAGTAACAACTATCACAAAAGTTTTTGGAATATTCATTACAATGGAATGACAATAGAAGATAAACACATTGTATACCCCGATATTGTCAATTGTCGTTATTCCCTCACATCATGAGAATGCATAACATAAACGACAACAAACAACATACATCAAAAAGATGAGTAATTCAACAATCCAAAGTTCTAATAATTAAAAACCTAAATGGACAAGAAAAAAGGACCACTGAGAATCTCTTCTACAAGATTTTTTATAACACCAACTTGATTAAAAATGAATGTCAATGCTCATTGTCACATATTCTTTAAGTGAGTTAAATCTATATCACTAGACACCACAACCATCAATCGACGTGAAAGTCTAAGATTCATAGCATGTACAGTAATTGAGTAGATAAATTCTAAAAAATAGGATCTCAATGTAAACATCATATTTGAAGCCCTAACAAAAGGATCACTTACTGTAATATGAAACATGGTCACATAAATTATATGTAGTATCCAAGAACCTAGACATCCTTCTGCATCAACTTTCACTGCTATGCTACAAGACGCCACTAGCATCTTAACTAAGTAGTCCCATTTAGGTACAAAAGGCAATACACTCACTCATGTTTAATCTAAGGTCATAATTTTTTTCATACAAGTTCCATTAGTGGACAACAAAATCAATGGATTCTAATCCAAAACTAAGCCCCAAAATGTGCACAAAAATGTAACAATCAACAATATTTAAGATTATTTTTTATCTTTCAATAATGAGCACAATCACAAATTTTGATATCAATGAAGCATAAAAGACCATGAATGACAGTCAAATAGCGATCTCCCACGAATGGCCAATGACGTCATGACTCATACAAGCAACGCTCTGAGGACAAATAGGATTCTAGTGTATTCAACCAGGTAACCAATTCTCCCAAGTTACGAACACAAGCACATATTTGATATCAATGAAACATAAAAGACCACAAATGACAATTTTATAGCAGTCTCCCACAAATAATGGCCAATGACATCACATGTAATCAATGGCTAAAGCCCTAAAAGCAAAAGCAATAATTTCTCCCCCAAAGAGCTCAAGCAATACTAATATCCAAAGCTAGCAAATGAGTATCTCAAAGTATGGTCTTTTCTAGAACCGTGATAAAACCTTCCAAAAAATCCTAATGCATCATGAATTGAAAAATATATGGAGGGAAATAGAGTGCACAACTTCTACCTTAAAGAATAAAATGGGCCTTGTATGTCTCTAAGTATTGTGTATTCTTAGAACTTCCATTCAAAAAAATATGTCAAAAAGAGTCAATATGTCAAGCTTATCCCTACATATACAGCTCGTTGCAATTTAAGAGAAGTAAGCTCTTGCCAAAAGAATAGGTGTCCCATCAAACTCATATAAAACAACATACTTAGTCTTTGACATAGTTATATTCCATGATAATTCATAGATAGATCCTTCAAGTTGTTGCTACTCTTTTTTGGGTAGTAAGCAAAAGGGACTTTAGACCTTGCACACATGTGGCATGTTAATAAAGGACTTATTTCCTTTATTCAAGGTCATAGGTTCAACTCCAATTAGGTGCATAGAGGGACATCCAATAAAGAAACACCGCATAAGTAATTTGATGGATTTCATACCATACCCTCCCAATACAACAACTACTAAACAATAGGGACCATTTTAGGTGGTGGTTAAGGGGCTTACAATTGTAGGCTCAAACTCAGCACCTATCTATAGGTAGCATACTACAAGATGTTAAACCAAAAAATATTTACGATCATTGATTGGGGAACTCAAGAACTTTCCAAAGCACCGAATTCTATACATGTTTGGTAACCATTTTAGTATGTAAAAATCAGACTTCAGTAGCCTGGTATGCTACCTCTTCATCAATCTCTCCATACAATATGACAAATTATTGAGGGGAGGGACTGCATTTCACCTATTGCCATTTGGCGAAAAAACATTGTTCTGATAATGGTCAATTATGCATATATGATGGCATTATAATGTATTATGAAGTAAGGACTTTACATTCGGTTGGTCATCATGGGCACTAAATGGTCGAAGGGACTAACTACACACTAGGATTTAGAGGCTTTAGTTACAACATGGACCATAGTAAGTACTTAATGAATATGGACCATAGTAAGTACTTAGACAAGGGCATTAAGTATCAAAGTACTTAAAGATAGTTTAGCTTAAGTACAAAGGACATATACACATTCAAGAGCGATTCCTGAGAATCCCTCATGTAGGGTGTGTAGAGAAAAAAGGTGCTAGGAGGGGGAGATCTTTTTGGTCCATTCTCTTGGCTCTTCTTCAACTATCATCTCCATTGGTTGAGATCTGATCTTCAGCTATGACTTTGTTCCAAGCTAGCGGTAGAAAACAGGAAGACACTAATGTTTAGGCTTCGTAATTAATGGTATTTCTTGAAGAACTTACGTAGATCACAGCTTAAAACTACAAGTGCCTACTTTCAAGAAAGGATGAGGAGGATCCCCTTCCTCTCCTCCTATACATCCACATTAATCTTCGTTTTGTCATGGCCATGGCCATCTAGTCCTCCAATATATATAGAAATTTTCCTTTATCTTATTCCTAAAGTGAGCAAGATTGTCGAGTACAAATTCTTACACATTGCAAAATGGTGGAGGTAAGTTCTACAATGGTAGAGTTCGACCTCAAATTTTGTTTTGCTTGAAGTAATGGTTGCAAAGCATGAGTAGTTAAGATTCAATAACACGTGTGTGCCACCGCCTTTCCTAATGCTTGAGGTCAATGAATGAAACCATGCATGCATATTTAATATTTTTTGGGCAAATTGATGTGTTAGGTTCTCACATAATGCCCAAGTTTCTAGTTTTTACCTGAATTGAATCAAAACAACGTTCCAAAAACAAAGCATTCTAGAACTCTATGCTTCCGGAACGTCAAAAAACAAAAAAGCAGCCTAAATTTTTTTTTATTTATGGCCAGTGGAAGACCCTACTAGGAGACATGCAAACTAGGAGCAATAGTAGGTTTCAAAATCTAGGGAGTTTTGTTGTACATAGCGCATCTATGTCAAGTTAGTGACTCCTTGTCAAGCCTTCCCAATGATATCTAGGCCAAAGCTTGCATGTTAAAAATCTAGAGTGTTGAGGAAAGCGCGCTACCAAGAGAGGAAATCAAACCTCATGAGGATCAAGTTTTGTGACTATGAAATTTGGATTAGGCTTGCTTCAATTACCAATAATTGCTCGTTTTGTATGTGTTAAAGCGCACATTACCTTTGCATGATGCACAAAAAGGTATAACTCAGTAGAAGAATTCCCAACAGGACTGTCAGAACATCTTCCAAGTGCATGAATACTTAGTACTGGTCACATAACCATAGGATCGTTCAACGTTATTCAATGCTTTGCGTGATCTCAAAATGTAGAACGCAAACTTGGTTCCAATGCAACTATGAGTATGGTTTAGTATTAATATTGATTCCTATTAAGCTTTCTATGTTTTTTATCTCACAAGACACCCAAAAAAATTTACAAACAGAAAAATTGTTCTACTCAAGAACACGATGCATCTGTGGAATTTACCTAGGTTCCAAGTTGTACATGCTTTCAATAATGGTTGATAGCTCCAATTTGATGGCTTAGGTTGCCACTCGAGGAGCAAGAAACTATAATCCATCAGTTAACTATCCAATTTTATTCATACGACACTACTAAAAGTGCTCAGAGGTTGTGGGTTAATGTTCCAATTCGTTGCAATTGAATTGAAACTGAACCACAATTCAAACCAAAAAGCAGTAAATTTTTTTGTTGCTATCGAATGTATGGAATACAAAAAACATTACTATTTTTCTAGTTTTCTTAACATAATATGCAAATTGTTCACAGTTTTCTAAATAGGACGATTCTTTTATATTTAAATTGGCATTGTCCGAACTATCAATTCATCTGGATCAAGATAAGCCAATCTTAGATTGCCAAAAAACCTTATGAGTGGACAAATGGTTGAATTGGTAAAAGTACTTGACTATGCAAGTAATTCCTAAAGAGAAGTAGATATTTGCAGCCCTAGATGTCTTGATGAGACCCTTTCAACCCAAGCCAACTATACAAGATTAGTTTAAGAGTATTTTCGAAGCCATTTGTGGTAGTGGATGATTTAGGTATTTGATAGTAGAATAGTTTACAAAGGTTTAGGGTTATCATTATAGGCCTATGGTAGCATATTGCAATTTCTATTGAATTTACCACAAGATAATTTCAATAATTTCCATTGAAACGCATTGTGATTTGTAATTATGGAATAGTCAAATTCTCAAAGGGAAAGTGGAAAAAGTCTCTACATTTGTCACAAACACTTTTTACGAATCAATGCTGAAAGAAAATTCCTTTTCATAGGTAGCAGCAAGATATGCATAATCTAAGTATCTCATTGAGTTGACTACAATGATCGGGTAGGGTTAGAACTATGAAAATTTCATTTTACTTTCGTCCCTATAAAGTAGGGGTAGAATCTTAATTGATGTGCTCTATGATCATGGCTCAATGCTTGATAAATGCACAAGCTTTGGGTTCTCAAGCCATCCAACAACCATAGGTATATTGTGTGATTGTCAAGGAAAGAAAAAATACATGTTTGGAATTAAAAAGCCTCCAAACTTTTGCTTTAGGTGCAGGGATACAAAGAATCAATGGATGTACATGTCATAAATTTCATTAAAACTAATGTGGTTTTGGGTAATCGATGGTATTCTTATTCTCTACAAAGAATCAATGGATGTACACGTCATAAATTTAGATAAAACTAATGTGGTTTTGGGTAATCATAAGAGTCTTAAAGTTAGACGTAATGTGGATGTTGTAAAATCTAATAAATAGTACCTCAAACTTCTATTGTTTTCCTTCTTTCGTCCTCTTCTATCGAACTGGGCGCATATGGCATCCTAGATACCAAATGACTCAAGAAAAAAATATATCTCTATGTTTTTTACGCCTTTAAGCACATTCACCATTTTAGTTTGCTTAAACAAATTTGAAGCTAGAGAATATAGCTGGTGGTAAAATGTATCGCTAGAGATGGAAAGTACTTAAACAAACCAATTGGTCACAACTTGAACTAAGGTCTAAAACAAACTATATGGTTGCTAACACGAGCAAACCAACCTATCCAAATCAATTCTAGGATAATACCCAAAGATAACAAACGACACTTGCAATCCTTAACTCTAAAAAATCCACCCACAAAGTATTTTTTCATCAACCCCATCATGTGTAGCCTAGACTAAATGCTATAACATCCCTACTTGCACCATCAATAAGCACTAGTTGCATGCACAAAGATAGGTCCGCATGAGCTTTTGGCATTTATACAAAGACAAACGTGCTAGTTGTATCAGTTCTTCAAAGACAAAGGGCAAACTTGGCCACCATGAAGGCTACAACACTAAAAACAAAATCCAATCAACTAAAGTCCTTACTTCCTCATAGAAATATATTGAATTTTACATATCATGACTTCACCTTGCTCATACAAAAGCCAAAGCAATTGGTGGTCCAAGAGTGCAACTACACTTTGCAAGTAGAAAGCACATATTTTGTCTACTTTTTGTCATTATGACAAGGCACGCATTCCCTCCTCCTAGGGGGACAACATTCCTAGGAAAATGTTTCTCCCAAGAAAAACGTGATAGGTTTGTGTTCAATTCAAGGACTGGAGATTATATCAAAGCCTTAGTAGGTAGTTTCCAAAGAGAACCATGATTAAGTGAAGTTCCCTTATTCCCAAGTTTCTCCCACCCCCAAAAATGTTCCCAAGTCTTGAGTTGTAATTTGAACCCAAAACCACCACATGCACATGCATTAAAATCCAAATATGCAAAATCAAGGTCACCTTAGATCAAAATATTGAGATAAAGCAAAAGTGGCTAACCTTACCAGTTCCAAAAGACTTTCTTAAAGTGATGAAGTTAAGTGATCGATGGCTAATCTAACTACATGAAATGATGATAGTAAAACCTATAAAGGCACCTCAGCAGCCAAGATTAGCTTATTGGACTAAATGTGTCTTCATTGCATGTGACAAATAATCACAACTTGCTCAAAGCGCAAGGATAACTAGCTCATCATTGGTGCCTTCTTGTCCAACCCCTCTCATACGACTCATGAGTCACATTTGAATATTGATATAAGACCAATTGAAGAGCTCTACAAGTAAGCCACAATAAAGGCATCTTAACAGTTGTCCAAACATGGTTGTAAGATCTCTGAAGCAATGAAAGGCATTTCCACATCCCTACACTAGTGTTTGGTACTAGTATTTTCCAATCAATATCAAGCCACAACTGCTTCCTATTTACCTTATAATTGCAACAACAATTCAAAGACATTGCAATAAAATCTTTATTAGGAATTAACAAGACTATCTTCAGGAAAAAAAAATCATGAGAAAAAAAAAATACGCATGGCTAACATTTCTTGTTCCTAGCCGTGACCATGTTCCATTATAAACAAAAAAGAAACTCAAATCATAAATAGCTACCCCATAACTATTTTATGATTCATATCTATGTTATTTCTTTATCATTAATATTTAATTATATGCTTTTTTTTTACAGATTTGGAAACGTATACGACGCTCCCACCTGCTCCACACACTTGATATGTACCTATTCGTCTGATATGCCTTTTGGCATGGAAAAGACGTTAATAAAGCTCTCTCTCTCTCTCTCTCTCTCTCTCTCTCTCTCTCTCTCTCTCTCTCTCTCTCATATGAACACCCTAACCCTAAAGTGCAATCCTAACAGCAACACAAGCAACAAGCAACTACTGCAACAAAAATCACAAACTGGATTCCTGCAACAAGTAAAGGACAAAAACATTAAGAGTCCCGGAGGTAGAAATCACAGTAAAACATGAAGACTCCAGACGCACAATAGTTAGGGCAATGGCTGATGATATAAAGAGCAATTTTAAGACATTTAAAAACAATCAACGACCAGTTATATGTACCTTGCCAAGTCGCAATCATGAGCTAGAAACATTCCGAATGTGACTACACTGGATTGACGAGCTCACCTAAAATGCCAATGAGAATTCACAGTAAATACAGCATTGTTTCAGCGAAGCCGACTGATTAGAGGGCCAAAAACATAATAAAACAAATTTCAACGTACCTCGTGTGAAGAATTAGAAAGATTCTAGAACGCTGGAAACCATCTGATCACTAGTTTGCCAAAAGTCATTCGAGGTACGGCTTGTAGGCGATAATTCTCTTTCAAATAGAAGCAGGAAGATCGCAACTTACACTCGAGGAAGAAGTAGCAGGCTGCTGCAGCAGCAAGGAAAAATCGACGGCTGATAAAAGCAGAAGCGAGTTTTGTGATGTTTTTAGGGCGGCCATTTTTGGCCCCCTAACCCAAAAAAACGCCCACATGCACATGTAGTCATGTAGCTCTCCCAAACGAGTGTTCGGAAACCTTATTTTTTGGGTTTCCTTCCAATTTCTTGCATTTTTTGAAACCGTAATGGATACCTCTGGCATATTATGCCCATTTTCAAATAAATTAAAAAGTAGAAAATGCATGCATTTTTTTCAAAGGCAGATCCTGCTTTTTTTTTTCTGCCTGTCTGTGCCCGTCCGTACGGATTCCGTACAACTGCCACATGGCACATTTGTGTTGGTCAGTCAAAGTCAAACCTGCCTATTATGCTTCGTAATGTGCTTCTGAAAAAATTTCAGGTATCCATTACGCAATGGAAGGAGCCGGGCAAAGGCCATTCTGCCCGGTTCGGCTTTCCAAAAAAATTTAGGCTTAGCCCCTCCGGGCCTCGCCCAAATTTTTTTGGAAATCCTTACCGGGCAGAATGGCTTCTGCCCGGCTCCTTCCATAATACGTTTTTGGGTTTATTTCCAATTTCTTGCATTTTATAAAAGTTGTATGAAACATTTGCCTTCTAGATCTTGTAACTGAGATTTTTTGGCGGCAAAATATAAAAAAATTTATATTAATGAATTATTTTAATAACTCAATAAGCAAATGTAGCCAAAATTTTATAAGGATTTACGTACTTCACTATACTCAAATTTACTCCATATGAAAACCACAAACACGAAATTTTTTGCATTTCAAAAAATGTTGTCGTTTTTATAATGTCTTTACTCCAAAGTTTTTTACGAAATCGAATTTTGGCAAAGGATTTTGATTCGATTCCTATACTTTGTCGGCTTTCCCTAACATTGCTCCCAGAGCACAAAACCCTTTGTGAAAACATGTTTTTAACAATGTTTTCTAGACCAGTAGAAAGAACACCACCTTGTGTGAAAATTAGGCAAAAATTTTACGTACTTTCATCCAAAACAATTTCAACATGTGCTCTATAAGTGAAGCTCCAAAAATGAGATTGAGATTTGTTTTGCATACGATCATAAATTCTTGGTGCTAGTATTTTATGGAATTTGAGGACACTGCCTACATCCAAAGTTCCATAAAGCTTGCACCACTAGAAATTAGCCAGCATAAAAATTGGCTGCACTTTTGTAATTGACTTGCTTTTCTATTGGACTATTTTCAAAATTCACTCACATTCAAAAAGATTTATTGGGCATACGGCCATTTACATCTTTGAGCCTATACGCTCCAAGGGCATACTACCCTTGCAATGCCAAAAGGGGGAGCACTTGCATGTTGTTTGACTGCTATAATGCAAGAATAGGACGTCAATTGCTTTTGATAGGAATGGAGGGATCCTAGAGATAATATTCTTTGGTCATTTGGAGAATATATATCCTAGTCGAACTTGCCCATCTCCTCATTGTATTTTCTAATTCCAAAAGTCAGGATCCTCTCCTCTCTTGTATTCATTCGCCTTGGCTTGGGAGTGAAGTGGTTAAGGTTGAAGCAAACTGATCGTTTCTGCCTCAACTGCAGCTAGCAATGTTTAGGATGCAGAAGCATGCATTGTTCGGTAATTGTCACGTTTTTTGCAAAAAAGCGAAAAATGCGAAAAATGTGAAGTATGTGAAACTTAGTGTATTTTATGCATCTAAGCACATTTTTGCAATTGTTGCATTTTTCGAAAAAGCGAAAAATGCAAAATACATGAAGCTACGTGTAGCTTTGCACGTTTTAACTGTAGTAGAAAATATGCGAAAAGGTCGAAGAGAGAGAATGCCGAAAATGCGAAAAACTCGACAAAATTTTCCACACTAAGTTTTTGCACATTACGAATCTACAGCTAACTTTTGATTGCCAAGTCAATATGATCCATTCATCATAACAACAGTATACACGTAAACAATACTATCATTCATGCATACACAGTAGAAAAACTGATAGAAAGATCTATTGCTTTATAAATCTCTTTTGGATAAGAGCTTACAGTCTGTCGCTTATCAGCATGCTAGTTTCTATTTTCTATTCTATAGTTGTATCAGCTTCTCTTCTATCTCACTCTCTCCTACTCTCTCTCTGATTCTCTATGCTACGTTTGCATAAACTTATATTCTGTCTTTACATCTTCTTCTAAGCTTTTCTTGTAAAACTAATAGCCGCGTTTTAGCACCTGATTAGTTATGGTTGTCTGATTTTATTGTACTTGTGGGTTGCACTTGCGGGATCTGATTCGTCCCACTTGGAGGTATCCAAGGATGAACGAAAGTGAACTTCATTTTACAACACTCCCTCTTGAACTGAAAATTCTTCTAGCCGACTCCCATCGTTGTCCTGTGTTTTTTGAACAATTGTTTTGCAAGGGGCTTGGTCAGAACATCTGCTATCATTTATGCGGTCTTCACATACTCAATTTGAATTTTCTGTTTTTGCACAAGATCTCTAATATGATGGTATTTGAGTAAAATGTGCTTTGTCCTGGAATGGAAGACGGGGTCTTGAGTCATGGAGATTGCACTGGTATTATCCATATACATGACAGTAGGTTCTGCTTGTTGCTCTCCTAGCTCATTCAACAGTGGTCTCAGCCACACGATCTCGTTTGCATTTTTTGAAGCAGCTACATATTCTGCTTTGCATGAGGATTGTGCGATAAGAGTCTGCTTTTTGCAAACCCAGCGTACTGGCCCTCCACATATCATGAAACATCCGCCAGTGATAGATTTGATGTCATCCTTCGAGCTTGCCCAAGTGGCGTTGCTATATGCCTTCAGAGTGGATTTATCTGGCTTGGAATAGACAATGCCAAAATGCATGGTCTGCTTGAGATATCGTAAGATTCTCTTAGCTAGCTCCCAATGGTACTTTACTGGATTGTTAGAAAATTGGCCAAATCTGGTCAAGTGCATACAATCAGCTACATTAGAGCTCCGATCATATTTCGAAAAGGTATATTGCTCATTTCGAATTCTTCCTGCTCAGTCCTTGGACAATCTTTTTTAGAGAGTTTTACTCCAAGTGCCATTGGAGTTTCCTTTCTTTTGCATTCTAACATTGCATAGTCTGCTAGAATTTTACAGACATAACTATCTTGAGAAAGTTTTATAGTTCTTGTTGTTTTATTCCTAGCGATTTCTATTCCTAGAAATTTCTTAGCCTCACCAAGGTCTATTATTTCGAATTCTCGTCCTATAAGATCCTTGGTTTCTTTTATCATCACTAAGTCATTACCGAACATTAGAGTAGTTATGGACTCGGCTTATTACATTCGCCACGTCCATTTACATTTACTTTACTTTATGCATAAGTAGGCCTCCTTTTTTATTCATTAGTGACACTTATACTATATGGTTGGCCTTTGGCCTTATTATTCATTATTAGGCCATTTGGACATATTACTGGAGAGTGGGGGCCTTCTTGGAGGGCGCACTATTTTCCCTCCCAGTTGGGCCCTAGCCACCGGAAGCTTCCTTTTAGGGCTTCCTCTTGGCTATAAGTAGGAAAACTGTGTCATTTAATATTCAGTTGATGATATTGATCTCTCTCTTTAGCCTCCTTAATCTCTCTCTTTCCTGCTTTCTAGGGTTAAGTCTTGCTTATGTGCTACTTTCATAGCTTAGCTCTAGATCAGCTGTGGCTCTATTCGTAACTTGGTATCAGAGCACTTTCCTAATTGTTGAATTTCATATCTGATTTTCTGATTGGGTGCCCATTTTCCTTGCTGATTTTTCTCTCTTTGCTGAGGGCTTTCATCTCTTTGCTTCAGCAACATTCAGCACAGTTTGGAGGAGGACCAGCTCCTATCAAAGCATTTTCCTTGGCGGAGCTTTAGCAAATAGTTAGCGGAAGTACTTCCGCTAAATGTGGCGGCTGGAAAAAAAAATTGGGTAGATTATTTCCAGCGCCCAAGTTCCAACCCTCTATCACCCATTTCCAGCTTGTTTGCAGGCTCTCCAACGCCCAATTCTCTCATCTCTTTCATCTGTTCCTCCTCCCATTTTCAGCCCTCTCACTTTTGTTTGCAAGCTGTCCAGCCGCTTCATACTTGTCACTTTCGTCCATTTTTGTCTCCGTTTACAGCCTTCATTTTCACTTTTTTCATTTGCTGGTTGTTGTCCTTTCTTAGTTGTGATAATAGTTGTTTTGATAGACTAATTTGGGGTGACGACAAGAGTCCGCTCTCTCAAGTTTTCGTCTATTCCTTCCACTATCATTATGGCACATTCACCTATCACGAGTGAGACTACTCAAGAAACCTTATCCGATCAATTTTGTCTCATGGATGAGACCCTTTCTGGCCTCGTTCTTTGCTTCGATACCGTTATGACGGGCTTTGCTACTATGCAGTCACAAATTGATTCTTTACAGCCTCATGGTCCTGGTAAAGCTCCTGTTTTTCCTTCATTTGGGACTCCCCCTCCATTTGGATTTCCATCTTCCCTTGCTAGTTAGCCTGGTGGTGGACCGTTCATTCCACCTAGCCCACCCCCTGGTTTCTTTTCACGTCCCCCACTTCCTGAGCCACACTTTGCTCGAGACTTTCGTGATAGGGTACAGCTTGCTACCTATTCCGATTCCTCTGACGAGAACTTATTAGATAATTGGTTTGCTAAGCTTGACACATATTTTCATATCTACCCTAAGACTGATCCTCAGAAGATCCAGTTGGCTGCTTTACATTTAGATGGACACGCCGCCACGTGGTGGCGAGTTTATAGAGCTGATCCTGATCGGAAAGGGCTCCATGTATGGCATACTTTTCGCCATGACCTCCGTTATGCTATGATTGATCCTCAGTGGCTCGACCGCCAACGTGATACATTCCGTAGTCTCTTATATAGATCAGTTTATGGAGCTTTCTTATCTTTTCACAGATCTACAGCCCACTGAGCTTATTTCTCGTTACATTGATGGGCTTCGTGGTGCTTTACGTTATGATGTTTCTTCCTTCCGTCCTCTCACACTTGTTGAGGCGATGTTGCTTGCCAGTACTTTACAGGATAAGTACTCTGACACCCTTCCTTCCCGCTTCTCCCGACCCCGTCCTTCTACTTCATCTTTTCCCGCTACGTCCACCCCTACACCTGCCCCTTCTGTTCCAGCTCTCTCTATTGTCCCTTCGTCTCCTCATCCTCCAACTCCTCGACCTGCTTTTGTCCGACGTTACACGTATGCAGAGTTCGTTGACCTTCAGTAGAAGCGCCTTTGCTTTCATTGTAAGAGTCCTAACCATTTTGCCCGTGATTGTCGTCAGCCTCTCCCTACTACTACTGCCGTTTTTTACCATGAGGGCACTACTCCAGATGATTCCGATATCTACATTCATATTTCTGATGAGCTTGACCTATCCTCTGAGCCTTCCATTGATTTACTTCCTGCTACTTGCCATGCTCAGCTTGCCTATGCTACTTGGATAGGGCGTCCTGGTCCTCGCTCCATTCGGTTACGTGTACGTATTACAGGTCGTGAGTATATTGCTTTAGTTGATACTGGCAGCACTATCACTAGTCGGATCCGTGCTTCACCTATTCCTGCTTCATAGCCTCTCACAATTGAGATTGCCAATTCCCATTCTTTTCCTAGTTCTTAGATGTTTCAGCGTTTACCATACCGCATTGGAGATTTTTCTGGATAGGCAGATCTTTACATTATTCCTATGGAGCGTTATGATCTTATCCTTGGTGCTGATTGGTTTGCATCTCTTGGAGCCATTACACTGGACTTGACACAACAGACATTGACATTTGTACATGATGCAGTTACACACTCACTTGTTGGCATTGATTCTCAAGGAGACTTCCAGTTGATTACTGGGAAGCAGTTTATTCGCAGCCTGTCGAAGGCTCATTGTGCAGCCTTATTATGTGTTCAGCGGGCAGTACCAGTTCCTCCAGTTTCTACTCCAGCAAAGGTGATCTCTGACTTATTACATCAGTATGCTTTTGTCTTTTTCAGAACCTACGACGCTACCACCATTACGTGAAGTGAACCATCATATTGACTTGCATCCTGGTTCTGCTCCTCCTTCCCGTCTCCCTTATCGTATGTCTGGATCTGAGCGCGATGAGCTTGAGCTCCATATTATTGCCTTGTTAGATCAGGGTCTCATTGTTCCTAGTCACAGCCCTTTTGGTGCCCCTGTTCTCCTTGTTAGTAAGAAAGATGGTAACAAACGCCTTTGTATTGATTACCGTGCTTTAAATAAGTTGACTATTCGTAATCAGTACCCTATTCCACACATGGATGACCTCTTTGACCAGCTTTGGACCTGTTATAAATGGATGTAACTCATGGAGAGAGTGATCTTCTCTCTTCTCTATCTCATTTCATGCCTATACATGGTTCTCTTGGGTTCTACTATCCATTGGTGCACTATATTGGTGATGGCATGCAATTTTATGTGTAGAATGATTCATAAGTGCTATTTTTGGTTTCACACATGTGAATGACAATAGCTTGCTGGTTTTGTATGGACAACAACATAATCATTTCATTTAAGTTTGATCAAGTTCTATTAGTGTTTGCATCTCATTTTGTGTGTAGATGCTAATTTTTCTACATTGGTGAGATTGGTAGTGTATTCTCTTTCTAACCAAAGATCTTTCAAGTTTGATGGGATCTTAAGGATATGAAAACTTTCACATGGGCTCCATGAAGCAAAACAAGGTATGGACTCTCGAGCCACTACTAGCTGACAGAAAGACTGTCAAGTGTAAATGGGTCTACAAGCACAAGTATGGACCAGACAGCAATGTACTGAGATACAAAGCTAGGCTAGTTGCAAAGGATTTCTCACAGAGATATGGCATTGATTATATAGAGACATTCTCTCCTGTTGTGAAAACATGTCCCTACACATATGATTTGCATACGCAACTACCTATGATTTGAATATCCACATCGTAGACGAGTAGACAGCCATTGCATGGGGAGCTGAAAGAAGAGGTCTTAGCCACCAAGTTTTTCCTGCGATCTCAAACGGTAGATTTGCTTTTTGATCTGCTCCATCTTCTATGACAGACGATGTGAAGGTCCGATCCTTTCAACTTGACCCTTTTCTTTTTATTTCTCATCTTGCTGCACTCATTGGTAACTCTGTTGTTGCTTACTTTAGGGATAAACATCCCTAAGTTGAGAGTGTCAAACGTTTTGGGAAAAGTCAGTGGGTGCTTGGCTCCCAGGCTATGGGCAAAGGTTTATTCCTTTTCAATTCGGCAGTGCCCAAGAGGTTAATACCATTCTTGCTAATGACCCGTACCTCCACCGTGGTGATCCAATGTATGTTACAAAGTATACGGACACCTTCTCCATTGATGACACGTCTCAGATGGAAGAGCCTATGTGGGTTTAATTCCTGTTCTTTCTCCCCCTGCCAAAATTGCTCTTGGCACTTGACGTGGTTCTTCCAAGTTTTGGCTTAAGAGCATAAATCAAAGGTCTCTAACAGCAGTACAAGAGTAGAAAAAAAAATGCCAAGCATTTGAGCCTTTGATTTCAAAGTCAACCAATCATTAGATCCAACAAATTAACCATATCAAATTAGTGTGCAAGACAACTAGGATATATTAAGAATACAATCTACATTTTTTCTCAAAATTTGATTTCAAAGTCAACCAATCCTTCTTGGCCACATAAAAAAATATAGATATTTAGCTTACCATTACTTCACTAACTCCCTCTCCTTATGGCTAAGTGGCCTTTCCTTTTTGATCGACTTTGCCTACTTTGCCAGTTGGACAAGGAGTCAATTCAACACTTGTTTTTCAACTATCATAGAGATTTGTGGTTGATAGTTCACCACCTTTTTGTGGATCGTTCCTTATTGTCCTTCTGGCACATGTGCAGGCTTGCAATTTAATGGCTCATATGTATAGCGTGCAACTGGTAGGTTTTTGATGGTTCTTCATGTTCCCTTTCAGCGATGGCCTGTTTATGACTTGTTGTATATTTTTCTACTACTGTTTAGACATTTGGACGTGGTGTGCTATGACTCCTACTTTTGTATCGTACTATTGTCTCGTCCTTAATTGTCATTTACTTTTGTTATTGTACATTTCTCAAAATATAATAGTATCGTTACTTTTGCAAAAAAAAAAAAAAGACTATTTGTTTTCCAGATTTCAACAGTTTTTTGTTTGGTTTCGACAATAAACATTTAAGTAAACCATCCTCAAAATAACTAACCAACGTAGTAGGCATGAACTTGATGAACTTGCAAATAGGTACCAATGTGAAGCATACTAGCATATATACCTTTACACACACTAAAGAATACTATGAATAATTCATGTAATGTAGTGGACATAAAGCTTAAACAAATATAACTAAGCCAATGCATTATGGTATTTAAGGAACAACAAATAGATGGTGTGCTTCTAAAATTTGCAACACCTCAAAAGTTATGCATTTGTCAATAGTAAAAAAAATGTGCAGTTGTGGTCAACATAGAGGCAAAAAAAACTACAAACTAAGGATAGCATGGTCTAATTCTCATGGGCCTCATGATACACATATAGACATCTTGCATTGGTGGTTTTTTTTTGTTTTAACTCTTTTCTGTCAGGCAAGATCTACAACTCACGCCCCAGATCTGCATATATTGGCAAAGCCCTATAGTTAGCCACACACAAGACTGTAAATGTTGGCAAAGCCATGTAGTCCACACACAAGACGGTAAATGTTCGAAAGAAGTAGTAAAGTGTGAAAATTGAACATTAAATTGAAGCACAACAATGCACCATTGATAAAAAAAAGGATGTACACCCCACACACGTGTGAAACAATTTTTAGTAAACCACCATCCAATTTTGAGGCTTTGGAAGAACATGAACCACTCATCCAAGCTCCAAATGATATGGACATGACAGGAGAAGAATATTCCCTCCCTGCGGCATATAGGTTTTTCCATTCAAGGAAAGATTAGAACCTTGCCTTTAACGGGAGAAAAGTAAGGGCTAGACACCTTCCTAGGATTCGGAATTTTAACTATCTACATTTCATTCTTTTATATTAACTATTTTCTAGTGTACGTGATAAAATATGACATTTTTGCTTCAAACAAAATGAAAGTGAAGAATTATAATTGACTTTATTAGTATGTTAGATAACGTATTATAACAATCAAAAAATTGAAACAACATGTACACACTCACCGGTGAGCTCGAAGCTTTAGTGCAAGCTTGTTCACTCTTTCAGCACTTGTTCTCTTTCCTTTTCTTTGAATATCTTTGTCACATACACAAGCAATTCAAATATAACACTATATTACACAATTGAATCATTATTGCAAACATTATGATATGTGCTTGTGAGCACATTATAAAGATTAAAGAATTTAGG